>WBNO01010626.1:4759-91931 GCA_013400575.1 Peucedramus taeniatus
TTTTTTAGAATGTAAATGTCTTTCTTGGGATAATGCATATGGAAAACAGTTAAAAGGCAAAGAACAGCTACACAACCATTCCCTGTGGTAAAGAAATGTAAAGAAAGTTCATAACATTCCACGATATCATTACAAGTGCCTGAGTATTCTCTTTTGTAAGTCAACTAATTTACCTGCAGGAAAGATATGGGTATCTTCTGGTATGAAATGACTTTTAGCAGCTCTGCATAGTGTCTTTCTCACTTTATCATAAATTAGATACAGGCACTTAACTAGTCTTTATGAAACTAAAATTTATCACAACATTGCTGCTACACAGGCAATGATCCACAAGTGAAAAAGCTGTATTTTGTCATTATGTGAATTCCCATTGTAAATAATTGATTTCTGCAATTAAAGCCTTTCCAGAAATTTTAAGGCTTTTTTTTTCTACCAGGCCTTATTCTCTTATTCTTCTTATTCATAAGAAAGGGAACAGATAGGTAATATTTCTAACAGTTATTTTCTTTTAGAAAAGAACATTGAGAGGCATATTCGTGGTCTTAAAGGAATCCTTAGCCAAAACTCAGCTATCTTAACCTGACAACTTTATACAGGTCAGCTGTATTTGTCCACCATCAACATCAGCTAAAAAAGCATGATGCTAATTCAAGAGCAGAAATGATGTTACAATATGATCCATAAAACACACTAAAACAAGGTATGATATAACTCTGGCATTTACATTACAGGAGCCACAGCAGTCCACATACTGGAATTGAAGCCCTGCTGGAGCAAGGGCAATGCATATCTAATGAAAATAACATCTATTCTTGAAAAGGCATCAGACTAAGTGAAAGATGAGAAGAGCAGATGAACACAATAAGGAAGCAAATGATAACAATGAAAGATAAGAGAAGCAGCATGATAAACTTAGGTCACAGAACACAGCCTGCTGAAGTACCATGAGCTCATCAAGAGCTTAGACAGGCTTTGGTTAAGGACCACCAAGTTTTATGGCATCATTTTAACCACTGGAGGGCTCTTATATTTTTTCCACAAATACCTTAGTAAAGAATCAACATGGTAAATGTTCTTCTTAACAGGGAGTCCTTAGTTGCTACATAACCAGCATGCCTGTGCAATTTCATGCAAATCAAATTCAATTTACAGTGCTTTTACTTCATCTGCAATTAAAAGTTGAAAAAAGGAAAAGAAAAAAAATCCTCTCAAGTAGAGGCTATCTATTTCTTCATAAATAGGACACCTTTTCAGAGACTCTCTTTTGTATGCAGTGGTAGAGATGAGATCTGTACAAAACACAAAAGGAATAAAGTATCAGTGCTCGGTATTGTGAGGGCATTGCCCAGATTCCCTGTCAAGTCTCAGTTCTGTACAGGCAATAATAACCATTACTGGGCTTTTTGGGTTTCAGTCACTGCTGTGACTCTCAATACAATGAATACAACACAAAAAAACATTTTAAAACTGCTGATAAAATCCCTTTCTTTTTTCACCTTTGAAAAAGTGTTGGGAGAGTTTCTGACAAAAGAAGGAAGTAATTTCAATGAAAGGGATAATGGAAAGTATATTGAATGAGAAAGAGGATGGAGGGGAGGAAATGCAACAATAAAGTTTAATTAAATTAAAGAACAAGATCCAGCAGTGAAGTGTATGCTGGATTTTTTTTTTTTTTTTGTCTAAGAAATGACAGAAAAAGTTTAACATAGGTTATTGAAGATAAAAAACATAACCATTGCATATAATATAGAATATACTGATCTTTGATTCAAAAGATAATGTTCCACTGAATATCTCCTCTTATTTTTAATAATTTACATTCTGTAACATAGTTGAGGAAACTAAAAGGAGAGTGATACATGGAGGATCTAAACCAGCATCCTTGCAGAGATACTTATTTCAGGTCATGGAAGCCAGTCAATGTCAGAAAGAATAAGGAGGTACCATTATGAGTACCATAACTTAAAACAGCTGTTTGAAATGATAGATCCTGCCAAAATCAAAAGCCACTTCAAACCATATCCTGCTTTTTCAACCAGAGACCTCATTAATCTGATAACATTTCAGTTCCTCCAGATCTAAGGGCAGGTGGGGAGGAAGGAGTTAAATACCCAGCATAACTGAATGAAATCACTAGTCACCTTCCATATTAGAAATTCAAGTAAATTAAAAAATGATCACAAAGTTTAGGATCAAGGCTCCTACAGCTTCCACCCAAAAATGTTCCTTTGCAAGCCTCCTTCTTAAACTTCAAGACCAATACTTACATTGCTGTAATAGTGGCACAACAGGATTTTGTCCTTAAATTCCACTATCATGCACTGCTTTAGAGGGAAGCTACAGATCCCTATGAAACTCATCAAGTTTCATACACTTTCCCCTTTTCAGTTGTGTGATTTTCCCCACATGGTGTGAAGGAACAGTTCTTAAACTCCTTGTGATTCTGCGATGACAGCATGACTTGCATTAGCCATGATAAAACCAACAGCGAGCAGAACCACACAGAAGTGATACAACAGAACTGGTAGGATGCTCTCTGGGCCATGGCAAAAACCCAAACAAAGTAAAACACTCATGTGTTCTAGATGCCAGGACTCCTGGGACTGAGACCCCACTAACACTGCCCAGCAGAGCAAGAGGTTCAAGTCAGACTCTGTACCCAGGACTAAGGGGCACAGAAGCAAACACTAACCTCTCCCAGCCTTGCCTGTCTCCCCATGGGATTTACCACAGGAGAGCTGCAAGTTGCCTGGCAATAGCTAAAAGCTCAGAAAAAACCTGAGCTGCAATTGGATTTTGAAACTGACTGAAGAAAATTTTTTTCTCATATATTTAACTCTCATATTTAAATCAATTGACACACCAAGACTGTCAGTTAAAAAAAGGGATGGTTTTGAGATTTGAGCACGGCTTCCTTTTCTTGACATTGCCCAAATTTGATTACCTTCATTTCAGTAGCAGTTAACAATATAGTATTTTACCCAGCATTCTGGGATGAGCACTTAATGTACTGAACTACTGGTCAAAAAAAAAGTAGCATTATAATTGAGCTCCTGTCAACAGAGAATATCACAAACTATGTTTACACTGCACCTGACAGAGAAAATTAGTATTTTGTAGGAATAATGATTAATTCATAAATATATATGTGATTTACAGTCATTGTTTCCAGTGCAACCAAAGCAGTGCTCCTGACAGAAAGATTCCCTTCCTGATACTATGGTTCAAAAAGGTAAAAAAAAAAAAAAAAAACCAAACCCTAAAACAGCTGTTAAGAGATTATCCCATATAGTAGATCAATCTCTCTCTTTCACACATGGCTTTTTTACAACTTCTTCATTACTTTTCTTCATAGCAGAAATATACAATTAACAAAACCCTACAGAGCTATAGACTCCCTTTAGGAGCATATTGTCTGCACTTACTGTTTACAAATAGTAAAAATTGTGGGGGTATTTTCCAATGTAGTTTACATTTGGGATAATATTTTATATATACACAAACATATATACATATATCTATGTGAAATATATATATAATTTCAAGAATACTTTGGCAGACAATTTCATAACAATGGTAAATGGCACTTAAACTGAAAATAGCTTTTATCTTTAATTGTCAAACTATGAAGTTGTCTTAGGCTAAGTATTTTTCCCTGAAAAGAATAATGTAAAGTGACAGAATAATAGAAGCCTAGCATGTTGCAAGGGACATAAAAATTATCCTATAGAATTTAAAGCATCTTGAACACTACAGAATGTAGGAGCCATAAAGGAGTATGGAGACAACACTCTACAAGAAGCTTACAAAACATCCTGTCACCAATGAGATGTCACTGTTGAATTTTTAAAAAGTATCCATTCTGTACCTCATCATCAGGTTTCTAAAAAAGTATATTTAGTCATATTTGTAACCCTTCTGAGGAAAATTAAACCCAAGAATATATGTATTTTTAAGCTTGTGGTACAAAGTTTTTATCATTGATCATGCTGGCTTTTCTCTGGCCTCCCACACAACATGAGAGCAATGGTTGGTAGATACTGGCAGTCAGAGCCTTCAGCTGTGCTTTGAGTTAAGCACCATCTCCTTCTTCTTTCTTTTGCTGGTTTTGTCTGAGGTAATTTTCTTCCCAGTGGCTGGTATAGAGCTGTGTTCTGGATGTGTGCTGAACACCAGGATGAGAACACAGAGATGTTTTTGTTATTGCTGAGCAGGGCTCACAGGGAGCCAAGGCCTTTGCTGCTCCTTGTATAGCCAGGACAGGTGACCCCAGCTGACCAAAGGGATATTCCAGACCCTGCGATGACATATTCAGTATATAAAGTAGGAGGAAGAAGGAGAAAGAGGAGATATTTGGAGTGATGGTATTTGTCTTCCCAAGTCACCATTCCACAGGATGGGGCTCTGCTCTCCTAGAGATGGCTGAACACCTGCCTGCCCATGGGAAGGGATGATTTAATTCCTTGTCTTGTTTTGCTTTGCTCGTGAGAATGGCTTTTACTTTCCCTGTTAAACTGTCCTTATCTCAACTCACAAGTTTTCCAGCTTTTACCCTTCAAATTCTCTCCCCTATCCCACTGGGTGGGGAAGGAAGGAGTGGCTGTTTGGGGCTTGGCTGCTGCCTGGGGCTAGACCACCACACATCTCCATTTGAAGAAATTAACTCCACTTCTGAAAAGAAGCTGTTCCATTAAGATGTAGAAGCTGATTGTTCTGTGCTGTACTAAAGCCTCTGAAATCAGAGAGCAGACCTGTCTCCCACTGGCTACCCTCTGACAAATCAGGTGTACCCAGAGCACTGGCACAACACACAGCAGGATCATCCTGTGACCCAAGAGGGAACAGCTGCCTCAGTGGGCACTGCAACTTCAGGTTAGCTCAAGCACTCCCAGAGCATTTCTCTTTCCCAGCTTGTTATTTCTGTCTAGTCTGCTGTGTGCAGTATTTATTTATTTTAAACCTGATGTGATTTGTTATCTTTTCTACAAAAGGGCTGATCAATGCTCCCCACTACTAACTCTAAGCTATCAGACCCAAAAAATTCAGTTTTCATTGACAGCTTAAATTCATGTGAATACAGCAGCAGTGCCAACCCCTAAAAAATAACAGGAGCACTTCACCAAAGGCCTAAACACTATTTGATATAAGAATTGAGATATTTCCAAGCTACTCTCAAAAGCCCTAGTATTACTTTCAAGAGAAGATGTCTTCTGCTGCTTCTCCTCAAGACTCAGGGAGCTAATTGCAGGCCTTCAAGTAAAGTCTTTTATGACAGGGGTTAGTATTTCAATCAGGATTCTAAGATTTAATATTTTTTTCCTGAAACAGAATGCATGCACTGCATTTCATAAGAAATTAAGGGTTAGAAGTTAGAAAAAAAAATCAATAACCTTCATTCAGTTTACTTAGACCATTCCTATTTAACAGGACCAGTGTCATCTTGTAGAATAAAAACATAGTGCTGAAGCATCACTCTGTGCAAATGCAGCATTTACAAAACATCTGAAGTCTTTAAAGGCTTCTAACAGGTACACCCAAGAATGTTCCAGAAGTGTTGGAGGCTATGAGAAACTGACTTACTTAAAGTGTAAGTACTTAAAACACTTACAACATGCTAAAATTATTACCTTATTATTAAATTGTAATACCTCTTATTTTCCTGTATTACCATGAGAGCCTTCTAATTAGGATCCCTGGCTTCTTAAAGTAGATTAGATAATCTATTGTGTGTTCTAGAAAAGCCTTTTTTACAGACATTCTACATTAGATCAAACAAACCTGACTGTCAGGAGAAACAAATATAAGCAAGGGTCAAAAAAATAGGTATTATCTTGATACCTGTTAAACTTGAACAGTGTTCAAATACAAAAGAGTTTTGACAAAATTAATTGGGTGTTTTAATGCGTATGAATATGTAATATTTATATTTAATGTCCTATTGTTATAAATTATAAATGTACTTTAAACATGCATATCATGAAAGCCCATTATTAACTATAACTATTTTGTCAGGCAGTAATTTGCATTTAACAATTTCAGTCATTTTGTTATTCAGACTTTGCCTTTTCCCTTTCGAGTTCTTTTACTCCTCTGCTCCTCAGGGCTTAGGTTACTTTTTCAACACAGCAAACTGTTGGGATATAATGGTTAAATAATGTGAAATTGCACTGATGCCAGTGAAATAAAAGCGAGTTTTACAAAACCAAGTTCCTTCCCTGAACATAATAACAGTAAATTTCTAGTGTCCTGTAGTGCAATATCCATTAGATTTATTATGTTGCAATTCCCAATCCCACTAGTTCTGCCTGAGGGTGAGTATATTACATTTCATCACAGTTTCATTTTCTCCTACAGATGAGAAATGGGAATGCTATTGCAGTTATGTAGAATGCATGTGTTAAATCTGATCTCTAATAAAATCAAACACATCACAACTCACAGCACTTTAGCACAGTGTCGGCAAAATGAAACACCATCTGTCATCATGTAGAGACTGCCTTATTGTAACACAAAATCAAACTGCTCAGTGTGAACATTGTTATTTAATAAATGGGTAAATGGAAACTGATCATTATGATCTTATTTATTTTAAATGACTGGTTAAAGCTACAAAAAAAATGCATTATAACTTATCAATTAGATATATGGACATTACACTAACACCAAGAGCAAACATCCATAAGCCAAGCCAAAATTTTAAATGCCTTCAGTGAAAGAGTGAGATAAATATGCGAGACACACACTTACAACAAAGACCTGCCAAAATTTAGGCTAAGGATAGAAACTGATGAAACAAAAATTCACTGTCTGCACTCATGAGACAAAACCAGCTGAATGCTATGTTGTTAAAGAACAGCTACTTGTAGCAAGCAGGCTTTTAAAAAAGCAAACATCATGCTCTGGTCTGAATGAATTACAATGATAAAGGTTAGTCATCATCCCAACAAAAGCTGCATTCCTAAGAGCTTCTTCTTTAGCCATTTTAACACATATCAGAGTGAAGTATGATGCAACATATTTGCTGTTAGTATGAATTAATTGCCTTAAAGAAAAAAGCGTTCATCAACTAAACTGTTCCTTTCTATTGACATCAACAGATAAAACAAGTTTTCAGGTTTATAATTACAAGAGCCTAGATTTGACAATTTAAATGCCAGCTTCTAGTTATATAGGTTACTTTTGCTATTATAACAAAAAAACTAAGTCATTTATCTTCAGAAAGGATCTTCACACACCGAATATGTAGTTTTCAAAGAGCTATTACTATATCTGCAGAGACAATAACATGTGCTGACAAAATCTTAATAGTCCCATTGCCCTCATATCATATTTAAAGGACCCATGAGCCTGGTAAGATGTCAACAGAAGTATCCAATGCAGCAGCACTGACACTCTGTGATGTCTAAGGGAGCAAACAGAATGCCAGTAAAATCTCACATGTTTATGAATGGGAGAATTGCCTCCCTTCCACCAATATTGTAACATGACTTGAACAGCCATTAGCATTTCAGCAGAAATGCCCCATGCTATGAATTCATTTATGATTATTTTGCTCATTGTATTGGCCTCAGAAGTTATTACATATAAGTAAAATATATCATAGAAGCTATCTGTTCGGTTTCAGTTTTCTTCAAGGCTTTTCTTTAAACATTTCTAAAAAGAAATGTTTGCCTTAAAAAAAAACAAAAACAAACAACTATCCCTCATTCCAAACATACAATTTTTTTTTCACATGGGTAATTTACAAACCTAGTACGTAAAATGGATGCAGACAATGAATAAAACCTCATTATTTTTACAGTACAAATTGGGTCTATACTCTGAGTTATATTTTATGTTCCATTGATTTGGATGGCACATGCAATTATTTTAAAAAATGACAGACCAATATATATAGCCTTAAATAAAATTCTCAATATTTGGGACATTAAACATCAGGGCACTTCTTTCTTCTTGGATTTGCCTTCTTGTTCTTGGGCCTTGAAACACCAATGTTTGTCACAGAGAAATACCTACCAGACAAGACCCCAATAAAACATAGGCACCGAGTGGTAAAATAAAAACAGTAAGTGTCCTTTATCCTGCTAATTCTCAAGGCACTGAGGGAGAGAGTCATTTACCTACCACCGAAATGCAGGCACTTGCAGTGAGAAGCACAGCAGCTGTTTAAGAGCCGCATTAACGCCGCTCAGCAGCGCGGGACAGGCGGCCAGGAGAACACCCTATTGAGATGAAAGTGGAAAGAGAAATTACAAAATCTAACCATAATTACCAGGGCTGGATTAGGGCCAGGAAACAGTCACTACAGCATCTTGAATAACCACAATAATTCTGCAACTTGGTTTTATAGCTCAGCCAGGAGATGGCATCTCAATCAGCCCTGAGATCTCTAAGGCCGTATTGGGACACTGCTTTTAGTGCAGAGCAAAAGGGAAATTAAGGATGGAGTACCAGCTTTATGTGTAGTTGTCATGGCTCTTGTTGCCTGAAATTAGATCTTGAACATTAATTTAACATAGAGTTTTTGTGTTGATTATATCGGATTAGGAAGTTATACAATCGTATACGAGGCTTTTGAGAACACTGAAATATTCTGCACACAGGGAACACTGATATACTTTCCGTATGTGCTTCATTTATTAAAGCACTTATACAAGGGAGCCCTTAGAGAAGGAACATCTTTCCAGAGAGACTCTGGAGGTTTGGTTGCTAGGAAGTTACATATGTTTCTCCTTTTAATGAGATTTAAAGTATCATACATTATATATTATTTTCTACATTTATGATATTCACCATTTGCCTTATTTTGTACTTCATTTTGCATTTCTGGCATGTAATCTCTCTGTGTACAAAACAGCTTTTGTAAAGAATTCCCTGAGAAATTCCAGAGAGGCTACCTTTCACTTTTTTTTCCTCAAATGAAAAAAACCCCGGCTCATACAGCTATTTCCTTTATTGACATGTCTGCTGCAGGCATTCATTCATCAAAAATTTGTTTCCACCAACTGGAAAAAGAATTCATGTTGGCCTGTACCACAGTAACAATCACTGTGGATACTGTACACCTTCTATATAGTCTCTTCTGGTTTTTTTGTAACGAGAATTCTGTTAGCTTTATTTTCAGGAGAGATGTTTAAAAGTCTGCCTTTTCTACTTCACTGAAAATTACAGAGGTAGTGTTAAAAGAGAAATTTTATAAGAACATCTCACTCAATTCTTCTTATCTTTAAACTTTAAATAAAGGCACAGCCATTAGACAAAAGAAATTCTAAACTGATGAAGTTTTAACTGCCCATCTTACAAAAGCAAATCATTACGTAAATGCACAGCAGAGCCAACTTTTTACATGGCCTTTCCTCATTTACATAATAAGAGATGCTAATCAAAGGTCAAAAAATGGTAGCAAACATTTCTGCTGAAATTAGAGACTGATAAGGAAATTATGACATTAGTTTTTGTTTAAGGAACTGTTTTAAACTGCAAATAGTTTACAGAACTGTATATTTAATATGCATAAAAAATGATGGGATGTGCTTTTCACCAGCTCCTTGTACCAGTATTTAATTGTGCTTGCATTGCAAATAGAAACAAATACAACTATTTCAGTATTATAATTACACACAACTTGAGAAGTATGAAAATAGTAGTTGATGAGTTGTAGCAGATCTCCAAACCCCTGTAGTATGGCCATAACTATCACTCATCCCTTCCATGCAATGGTTCCTATCCTTCTCCACACTTCCCAAAAAAATTTCAATTTCCCCTTTCTCTCCATTTCCTACTGAATCTATAAAGTATGTACCTGTGTTGCTAAACTATGATTCATGTTACAAAGATCTAAAAGCCAAGTGAAATTTCTGTAACGGGCAGAAAGAAGTATGATGAGCTTTGGTTTGTTGGTTTTGGGGAGGTGGGTTTCCTCCCCACAGAAGCCCTCAGCTTTCCTTTCAATTTGGGCACACAGCAGTCGATTGGATACAACTGCTGTCTAAAGCACAATGTCCTTCCAATACTAAAACAAGGTATATGAAATATGATACAATCAAAAAGTACAAACTAAAATGTATCTCATGATATTCGAACTTTTAAAGTTTCAAGAAAATTTTGCCAAAATTTTATCACTCCAATATTCAGCCTTGGCATTTTAGTATGTTGCTATTTTCTGACTGCATTACAAACACAAGGAAAACTTATTTATGGCTCCTGCCATCACAAACAGTTTCCGATTTAGAACTTCCCAGTGGCAGCAGGAGACGATTCAAATTCTATAAGCATTCACAGAAACATCAACCCACCACCGTATGATGCTATTTCTTTGTGCAAGCCAGTTTCCTTTGAATTTTAAACCATATTGTCAGAAAAAAATTTAAATTACAATAGCAACTGCTGCATTGCTTTTTATCCTGTTAATGTTTCCAAAGCTCACTCCCAGTAACTTTGGTATTTGCTCTGTTACATGTTGCTCCTGTAACACTGACAGATATGAACTTCTGAGTTCTGATACCCTCTAACATAGATTTTAAAACCAGGAAACTGAAACTGAAAGAGATTTTTAACTCAAGCCACCCTGAAAATCTACATTAATACAAGAAATTAAACCCAAAGCTCAGAAAACATAGTATGGAGATCATATCAAACAGATAAATAAAAAGATAATTCCATAAACACAATACCATCCTACCTGCAGGTAGAATATTTACTATTTGACCTGCAACTCTCACACTCCACTGTCACACATAAATCAGATTTTTGCAATACAGGGATATTTCTCTTGCAATTGCAGCAAAATCTCATTAAAATGAACTGGCAGACAGAATATTTCTCTCTTACAGAAAACTGGTGAAAAGCCAATAAAAAATTCCTTGCCTACACTTTATATTCAAAAATTTTCAGCCACTCTAGCTGTAATATTTATGCTGTCCATGTGGATAGATATATTCAAGCTGTAGAACACAGTCAATATCCTTCCTACTTACAACAAAATAAGCCGTGTCTTCAGATGCCTCCATGCACTTTTGCCCACTGATTTACCATTAAACTGCCACCACGGAACACTGAAATAATAACTCCTGAAGCACAGCTTACATTTTTCCAACCAGTTTCTTGAAGGTTGGCTTTTAATTCCCCTCAGAATATATTTGATGGAAAGCACACTGGTTATTTTTATAAGCTGGCTGACTCACAATAAACTATCTTCTCTCAATTACCAGCAACACACACTGTACACTGAACTTGGATTTTTGTTTGGAACAGAATTAAAGACAGGAACCACAGCCTTGTCACATAAATTCATTACTCAGCAAAATTATTCACTTTCCTCTGGTACCATCCCAGTAACTTTCACAAGCACTGAGGAAGTTTTAATTAAAACAAAGTTGATTATTCCAGCAAGGAATGCCCTTTTAGCTGAAGTGCTCAGCTTCAGTTTGTCCCTACAGAAAAGGCCCTGAAAAGGAGGGTGTGAAAGGGAGAAAATAAGACTATTTTGGTATAGGCACAAGAAAAATGGAAATATTCTGTCAAGGAAATAAGCTTTTTCTCTCCCCTAGTGTTAAGCTGTGCTATACAATCTAGGAAAGGGAGGTGCCTATCTTTCAAAGAGGATTTTAAACATACTGTGTTGATACCACTTTTCTCCTTTATACAATTTGAGGGTGGCTTCTAAAGGGACAAATTATTTAAAGTTAATTCTTTTTTTAGATTCTAAAAGTGCTAGATAACTGCCCCAGAAAGAAAATGAACCAGTGTCAGAAGCAAAACAGAACAGGATTTTTTTCCTTCTGGAAATTCAGGTCTATTAGGAATCTTTTCCTGATTTTTGTTATAAGTAAACCAAACTAGAATATCACATACTCAGGACAGACAAACAAGTGAGTGGATAATATGCCTATAGCCTGCATGAGGGAGGCTGTACAGTGATCAGAAGAATCAGTTTGGTCAGAAGCTTGGCAATGAACCAGGGAGCTCAAAGTATAAGAATCTCACAAACCCTGGGTATGGCTCACACCAGCCAGGCCCTCCTCCTGTTCCTATTCCTGCTGCTTGTTTTTGAAGCAGCACAGAGTGGGGAAGGTGGGTTGATCCCTGTTCCTGTTTCCAGGCAGGATGTCACCCAAGCTCATCATTCACAGGGACAGCCTTACAGTCATCATACCCATCACCCATCCACCTTAACACCAAACTGGGCTCAGAGATGTTAAAATGGGTCTTCCTGCCTTGGGATCATTAGCTCCTTTCCCAATCCTTTTGTCAGCTTTGGCACTGGCACAGAACAGAATGACCCCCAGCAATGCTACTGTTCAAAATTCAGTTTCCCTAAAACTGTTCATTGTAACTCTTCAACACCCATCAACAATGAACTTAATTACACGCTAATGTAATTCATTCTAATCCTGCAGTTAAGCAATGAAGAGAGGTTATTTAGTAGACATGAAAAACACCCACACTGACAACTTAAAATATTCAAAACTCATCTGCTCAGTTCCAGCTTCACACTCTGACCAGTTTCATCCCAAGTTCCTCTAAAGACTGACTCACCATGCTTAAGAGAACTACAGGACATATATATTAATCCATGGCTTGAGAAGACATAAGGCAAAAATAGAACTGTTTTCACCACATGCTTTTCTTCCTCAATGACCCATTTAGTGCATAGTATGTTCAGCAATCAGAAAAAAAAGAGAGACCTGTTTCAGTATTTTCTTCTCATTCTCTTGGGAATATTTGGATTCTATTGAAGTGCATGAGAACAAATGTGATCAGATTTTGGCAATTAACCATTTGAATTGACTGTATTTAATAAGCAGAGCTCAGAAATAAGCTGTATAGAGTAAGGACCTAAACAGTATGAATACAACAGTGCTTCAGTGAGATAAAAATCTAATTAAGTTTCAGGAGAACAAAGTATGAAAGAACACAAACAGGGCTGGGTAAATTATACTCAAATATAGTACTGAACAAAGGGCACAATATGGAAAAAAAGTTATCCAAGAAGAACACACAGTTTCTAGTAAAAAATGTGCTAGTGATCAAAATATCCAGAGTAAACAACAAAACAAACTATAACAGGAAAAGACAGCACTTATGAGATATAAAGCATGAATCCCAAGGAAAAGAAAAAGAGGGTGCATAAACTAAGCTGAAAGATAAGTATAGATACGAAAACAGAGTTCAGGAATGAAGAAGTTAACAGTATAAATAGTTAAGAACAAAGTACCACCAGTTACTGCACATGAAAACCAAGAGATGGAACTACCACAGATCCATCAAAGGAAAGAAAAGAGCCATTTATTAAAATAGTAATCATACATTACTAAAAACCTGAAGTTAATTCTTTAATCATTCTCTAAAAATGACCTTCACAAAGGAACTGTCAGACTTATGGATGACAAGAAGATGTCCAGAGGTCTTTGAGACAACTGGATAAAAAAATGGAAGAATTTTGAAAAAAACAAATGTGACCTCAAATACGCCCAACAAATTAAGCTATGAGGATAGAAAAAAAACTTTTCTAAGTATTTGGTATAAAAATTTTCTTTGATTAGACTGTAGATGGTTGTAACATGAGAAACATTTTTATTGTATATTGTCCCCTTTTCAACATAAATTTCAAGAAATCTGACAGGTCTTTTCTTGCCTTGCTAATGAGGATTAATATGCTTTCAGGACAGATGGTTTAAAAAAAACAAGTGAAATTGTAATAAAAACCATGACACCAAAGTAGTATATCTAAACAGATAATTAAACTGTAATTTAAAGTCAGCAAACTGAAAGTTTACATTCAGGATTAAAACCAAAAAGGAAGAACCACCTGAAAAAAAACTCTAGATTTTGATTGAGGAGACACAGTAGAAAGAATTGAAGTTGCACGGATTTTAGAAACATCACTAAGTCTCTGCTTCCACCTCCATTCCTTTCCTGTCCTTCTTTCAGCCTTTTATTTCCCTCTGCACCACACAATTGAAAAGAGCATTTGGTCCAAAGTCATTAAGTAGGGTATTGGGGTGAGCCACATGTGTGGATAGGGAACTGGCTTAAATGTCACAGACAGAAGCTGTTTATGAGACAGAGCAGTTTGGGAGAGAGGGGATTAGTGGAATGCCACAAGAATCAGTATTATGCCCATTATTGTTCATTTTATATATCACTGACCTAGGAGATGAAATATGCATGAAGGTGAAGAAATTTGCTGATGAAACAAAACCAGGGAATAGAGCTTGTAAAGACAAAAGGAGAAAGGCAATAAAATTCTGAATGACAAATAGACCAGGATCACAGGCTGATACTGTTAGTGGTTTCACTGGCATCTGCAATTCATTGTAAAGAAAGGTAAGGTTATGAAATAACCACAAAAAAAAAAAAAAAAAAATTAGTCCTTTCTCCATGGCCATATGCCACAAAACACTGAACAGGAGCTGAATATGGTCCTAGGTCTGGAAAGAACTTTAAAACCATCATCACAAGGATTAACTGTATTTAAATTAATAAGGCAAGAGATTCTAGGGTAGATACAGAAAACAAGTTTAAGACTTGGAGTAAAGCATTCTAATATTGTATAGGGGACTTGAAGCCACATTTGGAAGGTAGCTGTAGTTCTTGTCCCCTTGGTTTAAAACGAATATTTGAAGAGTGAAGATAATAAGAGGACAATTACAGAAATTCTAGAACTTTAGCTCACAAGAGAGTGAGCAGATAGTATTCTTTGAAAAAAGACTCTGGAGAATGAAAATCTTCTTGAAATATATGGAATATTGAGGAGAACATAAGCAAGGGAATAAGGGGATAAGAAAGCACTCCTCTTAGAGTGTATGGAATACACCAAGTTGAAGATTATTTTTAAAAATTATTTTCCTCAGCTAATCTATTTCCTGATTACATGAAGCTCAGAGAGGAAAAGGAAGTATCATGACCACCAGCATTACCAGAATGGCTCTATCCAGTGATGGTCAGAAGTGCTGAATGTCATGCAACTGCAGAGCTGTAGCAAAAGCAATTTCACATCATGCTGTATGAATGACCACCAGATGTTGGTCAGCATCAGTTAGCCAAAGAAAAAATTGAGATGTTATAATTATTAACATCCACTCCTACTGTATGCTTGTCCAAGCCCATATTAATAGCATGATATTCCACAAATAAGGACTTATTAATGGGTTTTTGAAATTGCAAGGAATTGTTTATAACATGGAGAGCACACCTTGCCACAGCACATCCTCTGAAGTCATACACTATTTCACAATGTGCCAGGCTATGACTCATTCCCTCATCTTATATTGCCTTCTTTTCAAAATAGTCTTGGCTGTTTTATCCAGGTCTGATCAAAATCTTTTTGCTTCAGAGAAAAATAGATCCACCCTCAGTCATTCAAGCATATTCTCAATATATGCAATGTTGTCAGAATTATTACATGGCACAAGTTTTTAATGACCAGATCTATAAAACATTATATCATTTTTGTTTTAATGCTGTTGAATTGTGGGGTTTTCTTAATATGTACTATTTTCCTAGCCTGAATAATCTTTTCATACCAGCCTTAGTAACTACCAAAACCCACTTAATATTATTAGAATATTATCAACTTTCATTATATTTAATTTGAGAATCTGACAAGAGATAATTTTAAATACATTTTCACTGAAATTAAAATCACAAATTGTAAAATTAATCCTAGAAGTGTCAGTTGTAATTTAATGTAATTTCACTCTTCCTGAAGTGACTCTTTATTAACTGCTACAGACTGGAATCCCAACCAAAGGAAAAAAAAACAACAAAAACAAAACAAAACAAAACCCACACACAAAAAAAACATAAATAATTGTGAAATAATTTAAATACCACACTAGATACCAACAGCAAGATTAAGTGAATTGGGAGAGAAACCAAGTGAGTTCACTTGGTTTGATAATAATCTACAAATATCCAAGTCAGATTCCTGTCATCCACATTAATTACCCAAACAACTGGCACTCATGAGCTAACACAGTCTGCAAGACATAACAGCAGCATTGTCTTAGGTTAAAGAGAGATGGAAAGAAAAAGAAAATTAAAGAGTAGTAACTTTAATGTATTGTGAAATTTGATTTTGACACAAGGAGTTAGGAGTTCAGAGTGTGCCTCTCTGCCCTTCAGGCCCTCCCAGTCTTGTTGGCCAGCAGAATAATTGTAGGAAACGTTTTCAGGGGAGCCCTTTGTTAAGAAGGCTCCTCTGCAGTTGATCTATCACCTCTGCCAGCAACAGATCATTCAAAGTACCTCAAAACCAGGAGAGGCACCAGAGATCTTAATCAGAGCAGGCAGCACTCCATTTTTATCACCTAGCAAGTAAGAAAACTATTTAGACAATTTCTTTAACTTCTATCATTTGTTCTTCTGTCATTTCCTAGTTAGATCATAAGTAGCTTAGGATGTAAACCTGCATTTTACATACTCTAAAATCAAGATGAAGTTAAGCATATGCACTTGGATTTTGGGAGGGTGTGTGAGTGCAGACAAATGATTGTGAGTATGTTGGAACAGATGCAGAAGCTTTTTAAAGCCCAAATCAATTGACCAATCATCATTACTGGGGAAACACAAAGGTATTCCAACTACTTACATACAAGGCCTGCTTAGAGAGAACACATCTTACAGGAACAGGATAGAAATAACTTTAATCTCCAAAACCAAAGAAAAATAGAATAAAAACAAGCCAATGGCCTTACAGAAGGCCTAGAGATACTTGCCATGTTAGAATTGTACAGCACTGGAAAGCTGAACTTACCACTCTTGCTCACTTTGGAGGATAATTATAGTCCCTAAATAAGCTGTTTAGTTGTACTCAGGTGGAACATGAAATATTTTGCTACCACTAATTCTCATTTATATTGCAATTCTGCTACATATCTTGCATAATTAGTGTTAATTTAAAAAGTTACTTACCAGCGTTGCCTTCTCTATAGAAAGTTTGAATTTCCGAATGAGACTTACAAATATTATATATGTGATAAACATTATTTGATAATACCTTATATCATTACTGGATTTGTAAGAAAATAATTTCAATTGGTGGAGGATAGACTAGGGCTCCTGTTAGTGCAATGACTGAGGTCCTTTACAGAATGCATTTTGTTTGCATTTCTTCTCTTTAGTGTGGCCATTACTATACTACATTTCCACCTAAAACAGGAATTAAAAGAAGGCTTCATACTTTTTGGAGTGATTTCGACTTTGTATTGACATAAATGAGTTCATAAGGTGAAAAAGGCTGGAGATCCAGCATTTAAGTTTATGGGCAGTTTTTCCTCATGCAACTTAGAAAAATGCAGCCTTCTGTGACAGCAGGAAGAAAGAATCACTACTGATTGAAAATAATTTTATACAGATGTTTGCTTACAGGCAAGCGAGCTTAAGAAAATAGAGCAGAGGATAATGATACAAACCAGGCTTTCCAAAAAATAATTCACCAGGTTTTGATCAGAAAGTAGATGACAACTGATGACTTAACACAAGCTGTTCTGAAATGCATCATGAGATGACAAATAAAGAACAAAAGGCACATTTTCAAAAAAATACAGTATATGCCCTGAAAGCCTTTGCAGTTTTCTAACACAGATGTTATTTTAGTATTTTTAGTCTCCCTTACAGTTTACTTACAGTTCCTAGAAAACAACAAAAAACTTTTTATTCTCTTGCAACAGATCTTTGTGCAAAAGACATTTCCTGGCACCCCATCTGTATATATCATCACATATTTTAAATGCACATCATCAGTGATATCAAATTCAAAATATTCAGTATTTGATTCATTTCTAAATGGACAAATTTATATTCATATATTTATTGAGTCTTTAAAAAAACACCCTAAAAGACCTGCCTTTAAGTTGCTCCCTTTGACTTCTCTTCCTTCTCTTGTTTTTCCTCTGTCCATAAGCAATAATATCTCAGTAACTCATTTTCCCTGTCCCATGCCAGACTGGGCGGGTTGGCAGCCACAGTGAAAGATGACAAAAGAAGCTGCCCTCTTTTAGGTACAACATCAGCCTGCTGAGAGAGACTTTTTCCTTCACTTCATTCTCAGACCACAAGACTCGCTCTGGACTGAAGGACAGGGAAGTTCATTGTTCCACTGCCTTATTTTGCTTTCTACGTAAATCCCAGTAGCTTCCATTTATCTGACCTCATATTGTTGCTGGCTGATCCTACAGACTCTTTTCCTTCAATTTCTTTAAAAGACTTCTCTGAATGTCAAACCCCTGATGGCGAAGCTGTTTCTTTTCCTTAAATCATCCAAAAGTTCTACATAAAATTTTCATGCCACATGTCATTGCAAACAATTGCACACAACCACAAAAACGTTTCATCACCTCTCATATGAAAACTCTTAAGTAAATTAAATGGTGGTTGAGGTTTTTGTTTTTGTTTTTTTTTTTTCTTTTTAGGGTGTAAAAGTATATTCTGTCAGAGAGAGGATGACTTCATAAAATGCCATTTAATCCTCTGCAGTAGAGAGAAGTAGCACAAATCTCTTCCATATTAGTTACAAGTCTGTCACCTCTTAACAAAATTTGTTTTTACATACAATTCACTAAATAATACAAGAACCATCTGCCAGCTGCAAAATTACTTGCCCCAGAAATATGGTCCATAGTGCTGTGTGACCAAAAAACAGCCCCAAACACCAGTATTGACCCCAATGCTAGAAGTGACACCACAGGAAAGTAGACAGCACCTGAAGGATAAAAAAGGGGAAAAGAGAACATAAACCCACTGAAATTTGTCCATTTACTGAATATTTTGCACCATTTCCAGAGATAATTGTGATGTCAGAGTTAACTAGTCAACTAGCTAATTGTAAGCTGGAAGCAATTTTAGCTACTTTCAGTATCCTTGATAAACTGGTGATTCAATATGCCAGTGTGAGTGATGAATTTCAGTGGTTTCAGGATGAATCTTACAGTATATTATACATGTCATAACAATCCCACACTCTCCAGAAGTTAGTAGTCACGGAATACATCACACAGTTTGACAAGCAAATCTCTCAACAAGATCTACGTTTATCTCCCATGACCTACAAAGCAACTCTTATCACAAAAAATGGAGCAAGCCCAGCACATCTCAACATAAAGACAGATTGAGACAAACCTATCTGTTTTATAGAACAGCCTCAGAGGACTATCAAATAAGCTAAAGATATATGTGCTCTCCCACAGCAAGATTTTTAAATCTATCTTAACCTAAACTCGGATGCTCACAGCTTTGGGAAAATGAAAAAAAAAAAAAAAGAAAAAAGGAAAAAAAACCAACCCTGTGAAGTCCCAGGAACTAATAAGGAAACAGATAAGTTCCAAGGTCTTACATTCCATGTATTGTACTAAATAACACCCTAATAGTGGGTAAGGATCAACTGTAATTTCTGCCAGAAGTAACCAAGGAAACCACTCATCTAAAAGTGCAGACATAGCGGGGGAGTTAGGAAAGGAAATGGACTCAAATCCAAACTCCAAAAACTTGGAAAGCTATCTGCAGCAAGCCTCCAAAAGATGCAGCTGTTTGGAGAAACAGCTTATACATATTTATTGAAATATTTTTTTGGTCTAAAAATCACAGTGAAGATGGAGCAGATTCTCATACAGTACTGAGAACACACAATATGGACTCTGAGGCAGCAGTGCTGGAGCAAGTCAGGATTCACATTTTGGTAAGTCTTGCTCACAAGGTCTGAAACTTAAGCAGTTCATAGAATCACAGAAGGATTTGGCTGGGAAGAGACCTCAAAAATCATGGAGTTCTGACCCCTGCCATGGCCAGGGATACCTTCCACCTTTTCAACAGTCTCAGTCAGAAGCTGTCTGCACCACTGAAAGCCGAGTGCTTTGAGCAACTGAACGTGGAGCAAACATCTGCTGCTACATCCACCTAAAGAATGCACAAAACCAGCCCATTCAATCCTGTCTGGTAGCCCAGGAACCCGCTGGGCATGCATGACCTCCCACACCGGATCTCAGATTTCATAAAGGATTTCTGCCTCAGACAGGTAGGCACGATACTGAGAGCAGCCTCAAAAGATGTCTTAAATACAGGGCTGAAACTGGTCAGAAAACCTTTAAGCAGAAGAAATTGATAGAATTACTCTTTCTTTGAAGCATTGCACTTACAAGGTTTCTTTGCAGATCTCTGAGTGACAAGACTTTTTTTAATAACCTCAAAAATTAATTCTGTAGATAGCTCTTTAGAGCTATCCCTGAAAATTCCCAAAAACTCAGTTGATACAGAGTACATAAACCAGTAAAACACAGTCCAAAGTTTTTAAACGTATAAGTCCCTGCAGTATTTTGTCTACATGTTTAATGGGGCATTAATTGCTACCAGTTTATTTGCAAGATGCAATTTACTAATTCTAGTTTACAGAATTGCATATAGTACCTACCTCCATCCATGCTCCAACACCACTAGTGGCAATTGAAAACACACACAGTTTTTTTCATAGAAATTTGAGTATTTCTAAATGGTCATGCACTCATTCCTTGCTAAAAATCAATGAGAATTTAGCATCTATCTGCCTTTGGATAGACCACAATTGTCTCAAATATCAGGAATTTCTTATTAAGATATAAAGGCTATTAATTAGTGGCCAGAACAGACCCCAGAGTAAGAGTTGTGAAGTTTTGTTTGTCTTGGTGTTAACTACAGAACTTTTTGAGTCAGTTCTTCCTTAGGTTTGTTACTTTTCATTGTTACTTTATTATTTACAAAAATGATTTAAAGCTCCCAGAGTACTCTGATTTAATGTCTATGTCTATCAATAATAAATATACTAGTGGCAGAATATAGCCTGCAATACTGTTTGAATGTTCTGATGCACATCTTATAGTAGTTAAAATTAGCCCCATTATTATTGGTTGCACCATAATTAAGTTTTGGTTGGTTTGTCCTTTTTTTTATTTTTTTCCTATGCATGTGATAGGGGTTTTCTGTTGAGTCTTTTTTGGGGGTTTTCTTCAACTTCCAACTACTTAGAAATAGATTACAGCACTGCAGCTGTAGTAAAATAGAGAAGAGGAATGTCTCCATGCAAATTCACAAGAAGAGGGAACACTTTTTAACAAGTTAAAAACCAGCTGCACAGCTAAGTAGCCAAAATATTGGAGGTTTTTTCTCTCAAAAAAAAATAAACATTTTACAGCCATGCCTGTGTCCTTCTCCTAATTTCTATGTGCCTTACAGTTTGGAATGGGATGATACTATCTAAGTGAATTTAACTATTTAGATAAAGTGGAAAAAAGTCAAATCACAACAAAGATGGAGTAGAAATCTGTATGGATCTAGGAGTAATTCAGGAAGCAAGGCCTCAGACAGGAAGAGAAAAAGAAATACTGACGTAGCAAAAGTAAAATGAAGGAAGATGGTTGTAAATATATTTCTGGAGGGTAAGGGGAAAGACAGAGATTGCTCATTTTTTGGCCTAATGAATAAACCATTTTAGTTCCTCCCCCCTTATGCACCTGCTGCTTTGAAAAGCCCCTTCCACAACCAACAACTGAACAGCAAATGCTGCACAATGACTCAAATGTTGCTGGAGCCATGCCAGCAAAAATTACCACTCTTCAACCAAGATAAACATCATATTACTTCATTACCCTTTTAAAACATATGCAAATTAAATCCATTATTCTTTTTTCTTACAGAAATGAAGTTCCTTTGGCTGGAATTCAACAGCTCCCTTTGTCATCATTGACCATGAATGGATGAACTTCATGTAGATGATGCCCATTTCCCATCTTTGAATCAAACATTAATACCATTTGACAGTAATAAATAACATTTATCACAATAGGGATCTACTAATGATTTTCCCACTAAGCTGGCTCATCAGAACCTATCAGCTGACAACTGCATAAATGAGATTAGCATAGCAGCTGCCTATGACAAATGTATCTAAATCATTTTAATGCCAGCTAGCTCTTTGATCTCCCTATCACGTTGTTGCCAAAACTAAATCCATTTCTTGAAGATACATGTTGTTTATTACAGATACATGTGTATATTCCACACCATTATGTACTCTAGAGAGTTCAGTAATTAAAAGAATTAAAAATACTGATTGGATACTGCCACTATAATGTTAACTCACAACACTGCACGTCAGAGTAGCATTCCACAGCCTACTTAATTCCCCACCTCCCACCCTGAATTGTAGGATTTAGTGTTTAATAGCTGTTTGTTTCTCTGAAACAAAATACATGTTTTAACGTAAATAAGTGTATTAGCTCCTCTCTGTATTGCTTACAGAAGCATCATTTTCATACAATTTAAACTAATTCCCAATAATATGGGACTTGGTTCCATGCACACATCAAAGCAGCAATTCACTGTGTTTGTATAAATGCAAAACTGACAAGGAAAGAAAAGCTTGCTGATAGAGAAATCTGTTTGTGTTTTAATTGCTACTACAAGCAAGACCTATAAGACAGCTATGCAAACTCATGAAAACAGATTTCAGCCTGAACCCAAGGTCACTGGCTCTTTTTCCACCTCTATACCAACGTTGTTAAAAGCACACTAACTTCCAAACACTGCGGCAGGTGACAGTCAATGAATTCCTCTACCTGAATTCAGAGTGTCAGAGATCTTTAGGTCCTTAAGGACACAGGGGCTTTTTTGATGCCTCAAACACAAGGGAAAAGATGCCCTCAGGGGCTTTAAAATCCCAGTCAGATTTACAATCATGTTTTCTTCTGTTTCCCTGAGATATTTTAAAATATTTTTACTTTCTTAAATACGTTAAAAGTGTTAAAAATATATCTATTGGAATATATTGGCACCAAGACCTTTCCAAAGACTGTCCCTCCTCCCCAGTTGAATAATATTGAAGCCACCAATTTGAAATTTGCAGTAGAATTGCCACTGATTTTCTTAAGCTTATATTAAGCTTTTGATGACTTTACATATAAAGTAGCATCAGCCACGCCTACACTTGAGTACCCTTGATTTAAAAATCTGTTTTCACATCTTTCATGCACTGTGTAGCTTTATGTGCAGTTCTTTTCTAGGTTTGTAGAGATTTGCATTTGTTTTCCCATCAATTATTTCATGTGAGTTCTACAAAGAAATATTCGTAATTGTTTGTACTTGAATCATCTTAAGGGCTATTCAGTGAATAGATAAAAGACAATCTAGGTATGTGTGCTGCATTCAAACTACAAAAACACATATCCATTTAGACAATCAGCTAAGGAAATTCTAGAACATGAATTTGGCTTCCACTGAAAACCAATACTGGAACCAGAGATGAGTTCTCCTAGAAGTAGCACAGTTCATGGTGAAAAAGGTTTCTAAATGAGGACTTTGGAGGGTTTTACGAAAGCATGGAAAATGTACAAGTAGGAGAACTAATGAGATTGCAGACTGAGAACTGTTAAAGTATTCAAGTTATAATGCTTTGTAGAAAATATCTTGTTTTCAATGCTGGAACATTCACAGGCACTTTATTCTTTCTTGCATTTCAATTAAAATTCATGGGATGTTTTCTCCACATATTTTTCAAGTGTGCCTGCATTTTTCATATCTTTGAAAAATTTCTGGCCATTATTTTTCATGTAAAATGGACAGAATCTATGGTCTTTTGTCCAAGGCTTTTGTCTTGTGAAGCAGGCCATTTTTCATGGATGAAACTGAGGCACACACTTTCAGTTTTGACAGCATTTCTTATCATTCCCCACAGTTAGCATTGTCAACTTTCATTATTTAATTCTGAAGTACAAGGAAGGCTGATTTATACCCATGATGTATAATTACAGGCAGATGGAGTGCTTGGAAAGTAGAAACACTGAATTAGGGCTGTAGTAAGTGCCTTTGAGCTTCCTGTGAAAAGTCCTGTCTATGCCACCAGCTAAAAACAAAAGCCAAACAATTTAAAATAAATTAATTCATGCTGTTGTAAGCACTGAGTTAATGAAAGTGAATACAAAACTAATAAAGTACATTGGTTGTGGTTGTGAGGTAATTTAAATTGTTTTTAAGTACAAATGCTGAAATGTGTTTGTATTAATCAAAATCATCTATGAATGTGCTCATGGTCAAAAGGCTTTTTTTTTAACCTCCACTTCACTTGAAATCATTTTGACACAAGTCCACTCTGCATTTTGAAGAGAGAAGTGCTTTCTACAGTTCTTTCATATGATAATATACAGTATATTTTCAGCTGTCTTTTTAAAGTTTAAACAAATGGAAGGCTTATTAAGAAGATATCATAATTACATGCAGCTATTTTACTAGCTCTTATCTGAAGCAAAAGCAAGCAATTAGTTGAGAACATAAATTCATTCAAGACATTTACGGAACATGAGGGAATAGACCAGCGGGAGAAAATAGGCCCATTTTACTGTTTCATCTTCCCTGCAGAAGTACAGTAAACTTATTCTAGTAGATTTAATAACACCTACAAAATAGCCCTTTTTTTTTTTTTTAATGAACTAGTATTTCAGAAGGTCTTGAGACTCCTTAGCAAACATACAAAAAATAAAAATTAAAATTCCCCCAGTAGCCTTAGATTGAGTTAAGCTACTTTGACAAACAGTAAGGAGGTATTCTTTTAAAAGGCAGAGAAAACATCACTGGAGTAAGTGGTAACCAGTTCTCAGTAGCAGAAATCTAAGCCCACTGCTGTCTTGAGATGCCATATTGCTTTCAAATTATGGCTCAATGAAAGGTAATCACTAACAAATATTAAAAAAAAAAAAAAAAAATCTGCTTGCAGCTGAATGCAGACTCCAAAAGGGAAATATTAGGAACATTATTAGGTTTTATTTGAATTTTCTCTGCTTTTGAAGCATTCTATTCCCTAGAGCGATGATCACCAAAACCCCCAGCCCCAGGCAATCAAAACATTTCACAGGTGTTTAACATTAAGAACTTGAATAGGTGTATAGAAAACTATAGAAGGACTTATAAGCTTCTCTTTAAAATTAGAGGACTGGTTAAAAGCAACAGCCTGGGAGGGTGGGAGGGAGGAAGGACTCCAGGCCTTGAGCTGCTACTTGAGTGTCCCAATGATGGTGGTGACGGGCACCAAAATGTTATTCCCAACCACAGCAATGACTCCCAGCATGGCAAAACCATGTCCCAGATGAACCTCCTGGGAGAATGCAGCTGACCAGATTTAAGGTGCTGACCTCCACAAGGCAGGGGCTGATGAGGGTAGAAGGGACATGACTGCACAGCAGCACAGGGGATGAAAAAGTTCTTCATTGACACATGACATCTCCATTTCAAGCTCTGTGTTTAAGACATCAACGTTTCTGTTGGAACAAAAAACTTTAGTTAAAGGAGAGAAGAGGAAATAAAGTCCAAGGTTCTGAATTGTTACTCCATTATAGTTAGGTTCCAGAATTACTAAAATCTTTTACTGGACTTCTGGACTTCTTCCCAGATCATCTGAGACAGCTCTGCAGGTTCATAAAGTTATCATTTTGTTAATACAGAGCTCACAGAGGTGATTTTAAAGTCCCAAAATGCAATCAATACATAATGGTTACTTAATATGCTAGATTTACTTTTTAATATTCCCATTTGATGATTAAAAGCCAAGCAAAGATACTTAAGACATATATCAAAAGTAGTCCCTCCTCTGCTTTTGTTCTGTGGGTAAGCAGGAAAAAAAGTGGAGGAGTATTGAAAACAAGATTTTTTTTCCCTACTCTTACTGGAAACATGGATAGCAATTTCTCACATATTTAAGATAACACCTACATGCAAATCTTTCTCTAAAAAGAATAAAAAATATTTGTGCTGGAATTTGCTGATGTTTTCTAAACTAGTAGAAAAACAACTGTTTTTCTAGCAGAAGCATTTGTCAGCCACAAAGGCAGAGAAGTATTTTATTTTTCTGCGGTTCTCTTCACTGGTAAATCTCAGTAATATTAATTCACTTTTGAGGAACACTCTAATGTTTCCCCCCCTCTTGTCACCAGTTGGGCTCTGAATTTTTCTTTTCATGAATGCAACATAATTCATGCATAGTCACTACTGAACCCAGCAAATTCATAATTAGTGACAATTTTGCACCTGCTGTTATAGGTAGATGCTATTCACTTTAATTTGATACCTTGATTACTCATTGGAAACTTCAGGAGACTCCAATTATCTTACACATTTCCTGAAAAGAACATAAAATAAAAAACAGAAAACAATTTTTTGAGAACTTTCTAGTAATGAAGACCACAAGCCAGCAATGCACCCATACTGGGTAAATATGTGCACACATTGCTTGATGAACATCATCCCCAAGATAATGGTTTTTTTTCATATGTTTATAAATAAACATTATGGTTAAATTTAGCCATATTTTTATCTTAAGCTCTTAGGTAAAGCTGGAAGTATTATGGATCTTTTTATGCAATAATTGATCCTGCTATTCTATGAGTGCCTGCCTCTGATATCAATCAATCTAAACAGAACCTTCCCATCTATCACACGACATTTTTTGTTCCAAATTCCAGTAGGTCTTTGCTGTTGAAAGAAGGAACATATTGCATATACAAGAATTGAGCACAGACATGCTGTTTGCATGTGTCTTCATGACTGTATTCATCCCCCTGCTCCATATCCTACAACACCCAAAGGAGTCAGACATATTTGACCATTTAAACATGGTTTTGTTCTCTAAACCTATCTCCCAATAGACTTCCCATATTTTTTTTCAGAAGCCTAAGAAGCAGTAGGACTTTCAAAGAGAAGAGTGAGAGAATGAAGCCAGCCTTTATGGACATAGCAAAATGGAAACAACTCCACTGCTAGTCCTGCAAGTGTTTTATAAACCCAACAGCTGCGGAGCTAACAACATTTCTGCACGGGTACTACTAAAAAGAACAGAGTATATTTGACACATGCTGATGGACCTGATTATCTTCTAGGAAGAGCTGAAAACATACCAGAGACCGTTCCCAAAACTGGGCTGGTATGTGGAGAGTTCTAGACTCAATTCTGGATCAGCCATGAAACGGTTTATACAGTATAGACTGTGACTCTCAAGACATTTTCAATTCTGCCTCATTCTCCAGCATTCAAAAGACTAAACACACACACAGGCCACTGCTAGCTGGTGACTGCATCTCTCATCAGTAATCAGGCCCTGTGCTGTTTTGGGTGTTTTTAACATCAGCAAAATTGGTGTTTCCTGCCTTATCAAAGCTTTTTATCTTTTACTTTAGAAAGAAACAACATTGCATGGTATTACTAAAGAGAATAGTCCTTCCCTCTCCCACCCAACATTAAAAAAATAATATAAAATTGAAAGCACTGTTGCCCTTGCTTGGTCCTGAAGAAAGGTTTTCCTGACTCAGCTTCCATCCTTAATAAGCAGACTAATGGCTCTCAAGATAATTGGCATTACAGTTATAGACTAAGTTCACTATTAGAATATTCATGAAAAATGCTATTATTTTAGAGTTACAGAGATATAGTGGGAATTAGACAATAAGGAACTGCATATTCAAGAATTTCTTCCAATACTAAAGAAATCAATTTAAGTAGATACAGAACTATCAGCACACATGAGCACTGAATGAGCTTTTTCATAAATTTCCAGTTCTGGGGTCTCCAAATTAGGAGGATGATATAGTTCTTAAATGGATACTGATGCCATTGTCAATGAGAGACATTGCTCAGGACCACTGCCTCCCAGTAAACTAGTGAGTACAACAACTGAATTTAGGCCACAGAATTCACCTTGTGATATTCTCACCACAAGGCAATCCTTTTTGGGACAACACAGTCATGCAAAGACGAGCTGACTTTGCCCCACACAGCTGCCTATGTCTTGCAGGCAGCTAACAAAGCCCTCATATCCTCCAAGACTCACCCTGAGCTCATTCCAGAGCTACAGAGGTCTTTTTGGGGGGTGTAAACACAAGAGGATATTTGCCCTGTGGAGTTCTTGCAGCCAGACTGAAGTTGGGTTGGCCATGCAAGCCAGGCCCCCTCAGCTGCTCTTGGCATCTTGTCTCCATCACCTCTTGTACAAGCTCACCTCCTGCCAGCTGTAAAGGACAGCACAAGATTTATTCTATAACATATACCCAAGAGCTAAAGTTAGGTCAATCACATTAGCCATCCCCACAACTATGCTAAAATCCATGAAGATAATTTCTTCTATAAGACAGTGGTTTCCTCAAGAAGAAAATTCACAGGTTCTACAGTCACACTTTTCAGCCAGTATATCCATTATAACTAAGCTTAAAATTTCTTTTTTTTCTGTCCATAACAGTATTTGAGACCTTAAAATAACACAGTTAAACCTGATGAAACAAGGAACTATGTGTATGAATATCAGTCTAAAGTAGCAGTTTCTGCCTGCATGCTAGTTCAGTATTATGAATTTAAGTGTCACATAGGAAATAATTTGCATTCTTGAGTATTTTATTTCAATGGGTGACTACAGTGAACACAGACTCACTGAATACAAAAGAAACCACTGGAACTCACGAAACTTGCTCTTTAAGCTACTAGTAAATCTATTTAAAAGTGCTTTCTACTGACTCAACAACTGACAAGATGTATTAAAACTCAATTTTAGCATACACCAAAAAAACCATTAATGTCACATCTTAAATTCTGTCATGATGCTAGAATTTAAGCTCAGTTTATTTCTGATGTGGACTATAAAGATGAGAAAGTTTTAAGAAACTCAGGACATAGAGAAATCACCATCTTTGTTGCTGTAAAATAGCCATGGATATGTCCTTGGGAGAAATATCTCCATCCATTTTCAATCATGGAAACATGTTCAAACCTATGGGAGAAAGACAAGCTGCTTCTCCCACTTCATCTGTTGTACAAAAAGATGCTGCTTTGTCTTTTGAGCTCTGCTGATGCTGCTTTTAGTAAGCCAGTGCTCCATTGTTATTACTGTCTTTTCATTTGCCTCTAGGGGCTGAAAGGATGGTGCAGATGGTAAACAAACATGCTTTATGGTCTTGGAGCTTAGACTGAGAAATTCAGATTTGCTTTTCATTTCTGGAATGCAGCTAAGCACAGAAATTACTCAAAATTATTATCAAGCTGCTTCTAAGTCCCGTGCAACTCCTCTGTGATTGTACTACCTAGCAGACATGCCTCCTCTCAGTTTCCCAAAGTGACCGAGAAGTAGAAAAAATTCTTTATGTACCTGAATATTTAATTCTAATTACATGGTATTGATACAAGCTGCTGTTCTAATAAATTTAATTTTTAAAACCTGAAGCCTTATATCATATACATATGATATTATTCACATAAGTTGTATATTCCTGAATTTGCATATACCAGTCCAGTTTACAACTTGAATAAAGAAGAAGTAGAAATCTGTTGCCATCATTGCATCCCCCAGCTAGCTGTTCTCAGTTCTGTCAGAAGCCTACATCACCCTCAAAGTCAAACAGTTTGAATTCTACCAACAATTATATCCCTGTCTGACCAAAAGAGATCCAAGTATCAATGTGTGTACAGACACATCTTTTAAGAACTTGCTTTCCTAAGGATCCTGCAAGATATAAAACAAAGCATTGAAATGTGGTTCTGTGGTGGCAGTGAAAGCAGCAAACTAAAACACCTACAATCTTTCAGCTTTACAACTAGATTTGCTCAGCCAACATATAACCCACCACATTTGCAAATATGCAGCTCTGAAGGGAGTTCCAGCATAACTCCAAGACAGGCAGGTGGAACACAAGTGCCAGACATGGTGCAATAGCAGCTCCTCCAGCCAGGTATCCCACATTAGCAGCTCACCCACAAACATCAGGATCTGGCAGCTTCTATCTAGTCAGATATGCACATCTCACTGCCTTAATCTCTTCCCACTTTATATTTATATAAAAATATAAATAAGGGAAGTATGTACATAACTTACACTAAAAATGGAGCAAGACTATTTGTAAGAGCATGTAGTGACAGGACAAAGGGGAATGGCTTCAAATTGAAAGAGAGTATGTTTATACTTGATATTAGGAAAAAATTCTTTACTCTGAGGTTGGTAAGGCACAGGTTGCCCAGAGAAGCTGTGGCTGCCCCCACCCTTGTTCAAGGTGCAGGCTGGATGGGGCTTTGAGCAGGCTGGTGTACTGGAAGGTGCCCCTGTCATGGCAGGGGGGTTGGAACAAGGTGATGTTCAAGATCCCTTCTAAATCAATCCAACCTATGATTCTATTACATACTGTTTTGTGTATATAAAGAAAACACACACATCCACACACTACAGTTGTCACAACCACATTCCTCTTCCCAACCACTAGAACCTGTTCACCTCATAAGGGTGGCTTTTTCCTCTGTGTTTCCTCTGAAACTTCAAAGTTTCAGTCCTCAAAACCTCCACTCTCTCTTTGGGAAGTGGGGAAGGAGAAGTTCACCCTCAGAATTCCACAGTCACTTGCACACAATTTCAGGGTTGTCACCCAGTCCCATCACACAAATGCTGAGGCTACACTGTGTGCCACTTCTCCTTCTGTACAACCAGCAGCTCAACTTCTCTCTACACAGAACTAGAAGGCTGAAATTCATGTCCTGTGGGGTATCTGTGGTTGGCAATACTGTGGAAACTGGAAGGAATTTGAGGAGGGCATTTGAGATCTGCATAGTTTGGTTTAGGTATCATTAGAACCTCATAGAAAGTCCATGAACAAAAAGTAGATTAGCTGAAAGTGTTATCAAGACTGCATTACTGCTTTACATTTAGTCCAAGCTAAATAAAAATTCTTTTGGGGCACATGCATGATTTTATTCAAGTATTCCTTACCCACACACAGACATACACTAAATACAAAAGAAAAATGTCTGTTTTGGTTTTTTTAACACAACACTAACAAAGTATTTCACAAGCATAATTACATCTTTCAAAAAACATCCCCTAGAGCCTTATAAAAGAAAACCCACAGCCATATAAATTTATTTGTCACTCAGGAAACAGTTTACTTAGTGTCTGGTTTTCTCTCCATCCACTGCTTGAAGTTACTTTCTTTAAAGACAATTTGTGCATATACAATAATTTCTTGCTCACCATTACTTCCTAGGCAAATCTAACCAGATATTCATTTTCACCAGGTAAATTTCTGAATATGCACCTCTTTTATATTCTTTAACAGTTATGTAAGACAGCACAAGAAGTAGCCACCTGAAGTGAGTTTCTGTATAATCTATGGCACTGATGTCCATTGAGACTCTGATGACCACCACCCTGTGGATGCCACCATCCAACCACTTTCTTAACATGAACTTATCTGCTCATCAAATCCATCTTGCTCCAGTTTCGAGAGAAAGATGTTGTGGTGGGCTGTGTCAGAGGCCTTACAGAAGGCCAGTTAAATGGCATCTTCCCTCTCCCACTGGTGTGGCCACTCCATCACAGAAGGCCACTGGGTTGGTTATTCCCACAGAAGAATTAGCAGCAATGATTTTAGGTACAGCTCACCTCTAATACTAATCTCATGTGCTAAGTAAGGACAAATGTAACTTGCAAAAGGGTCTTAATAACAAAACATCATTTCATGATTGATCATGATGCACACCATACTGCAGCATGGGATCATAAGACCAGCACAAGAAAAGCTGTAATAGCAATATAAGGGCACTGCTCAGGGGTTCAGCGAGTAGAGGGAATAACTAATGAAAAAGGTGGGGAAAAAACATCACAGAAAAAAGGCCACAATTAGGGATACCTTTTGGAATGAAGAATAAAAGCTCAGGAAGGGGTATGTTTAAAGTACATTTAAAAGTGTTTGAAACTTTTTTTATCCTGCTCAAATCCCAGTTTTTAATGAGACACTATAGATTAAAAGGGGACAGAAAAAATTTGAATGAACAATCAGAGGACTGCTTGAAAATTGGGAACATTCGAGGGGGTTTCAGGAAAAGCATTTAACAGAAATCTTGGTTACAAAGGTTGAAAATAGCTTTCACATTTAATATCACTGTTGAAAAGCTGTAATTTCAGCTGGATCTTTCATACAAAACCCATGCAAAAGAAAAAGGCAATATTGATCTAATAGCTAAAATATATACATCTCCCTAGAAATAAAAAGACAATATTTGCTTTAGCTCATTCAATGTGATAAGAAAGTACCATGATGACTTGTAGCAATTATAGAAGAGATACCACAATTACAAATTACAGTGAAATAATATGTACTTATTTATCAATTCAGCTTCAAATGTTGTCCGATTTATTTGCTCCATAAAAAAATGTAGTTTAGATATTGTATGTGCATATATTTTTCGACAGGTATTTCATTTGAAATGTGCATTGCCTTCATTAGAATACAGCAGAGGCATGAAGTGCATAATCTACAATTCTTATAAGGCAAAGGGCACCTCAGAAGGAGATATTTCAATAGCAAATTGAGCTGGAAGAAAATGTGTCACTTCAATTCACCAAATTGAAGAGATTTCATTTTAACCTACTTATCTCAATGCTCCATGAGAAAGATTTAAGAACGGATACAACAATAAACCCACTAGTAAAAATATTAGATTGTCAGATGCTAAGCATTCAAACCCAGCTCTCATGGTATTATTTATCAGCAATTTTAAGAGATCTGAGCTCTTTGAAATTGTTCCCTACTTTAAATCATAACATCTTAAAGAAAACTTATCCTCAGACCTCAAGATCTTGGAGATACTTGATATCAGAGTTGAAAGCTTTACCAGTAAAGCCAGCAGCAATATCTAGTCATGATATCCAGCATTTTTCATGGTATCACTTCCAAACCCTCTTCAGGAAGTCTATTGAGAAACTTACTCACTATACAGGCTACCTCAAAATTCTTTGTGTCATACTTAAATCAGATATCATTCCCATTCCCAGAACTGTAGAACAAAGCTTAACCCTACATAATCTGGCAAATGCATTCAAAGCCTCTACCAAATACATTCAGTGACTATAAACACCACACTGCTCCCCTCAGGCTGGCCAACACACATAGGCCTGTGTTGGGAAGCAATAGATTTTCTTGTTTGACAGAATGTACAATTCTGTGAGAGGAAATACTGCCAACACTGCCTGAAGAGGAGAGTTTGGAAGGGACAAAAACCAGGGAAGACTTAGAAATACACAAGTATCTCAATGAAAGACCTTAAATTTTTGCCTTGTTTTTAGTAAATAAGTACAAATTACAGGAGTTACAGAAACAAAATTCTACTATGTGTGACATAAGGTGGAAAGAGATCCTCAGAAGCTCCTTGGAAAAAGCATATTAAACAGGGATTAGAAAATAAGAGATTTAAAGATGAGAGAGCCTGGAACAAAAATACAGAACATCACACCTGTAATACTAACTCTGACAGATGCCTTTGTAGTCATTTAACTCCCACTTGGAGAAGTATCTCTACTTTCTGTGGGTTTACTTCCTGACTCCCAATAGTTTTAAACATTGCCTGAATTTGTGTGAAGCCCACACAATGCATTCAGTATGTTCTTATACTGTCCCAGAGTTCACAGCAATTTCATTTTGTGCATCTCTTGACTGTTGAAGGAATATGAGAAAACAAAAACAGTCCCAGAAGACTGAGATTTTAAATGCATGTTTAACACCACTAGTTACACATTATAACGAACATCCCACAAGGATCATCTCTATTAAAATTCTAGTCACAGCTCACATTAAGCCAGCTTATTCTTTTCTATTAAATAAATAAATTACTTGAACTCAGGAACTGTTTGTAAATTTAAATACTATTCCTTTGCAGAAGCTTTTTTATTGTTACTACAAACATTGGTCTTCACAAAGACTAAATTGCAGTGTTTGGTAGGTTTTTCCTCTTGCCATTGGGAACAGCAGAGAGCTAAGGGAAAAGGAGAGACAGCTGTTAGAGAAGTCGGAAATTGTGTCACTCCAGAACTTGTTTTTGTATTTATTCTCTGAGTTCTGTCTTCTATGATATAACATTAATTACGTGGCTGTATGATCATGACAATGTGCTATGGCATTTCATTCCAAGAGACCAATTACAGAGCCTGCTGAAGACACCTGTACAGTCTAGAGGTTGCTTGTAAAAACCAGACTACTCACCAGTGCTGCCAGGCTATTGAAAATAGGTACAGATTCAACAAAAAAAATCCCCATTCATTCTCATCACAGAAAAACTGTGAACTTATGAAGTGTCATGAATTATGGAGTAGACTTAGTTCCTTCTACAGCTTAAACAATAATTATGATACCACCTCTGCATAGATTTGTAAAGGTCTTTCAAGACCAGTGGAGAGCCATGACACAAACATCCATTTATGCAAAGTCTTGTAGATAAACTTTCACCTCCCTAAGCTGAACAGGCTAATACAGTGCATCACCTGGTATGTGCATCATCTTGATTTGTTCAAAAATCAAAAGCTGAAGGACAGATGCAAAAAACTCCTGCATAATTCACAAGTCTGGAAACATAACTGTACATTGTCCATCTCTCCATGAAGAACAGATTTAAACACAATAATTCTGTAACATATTGTAAGAAATATGAAGAACTGAGCTACATTTTATAAGCTATATCTTATTTATGAAAATGTAGATTCATATTTTATTACCTGAAAGAAAACCATAGCTCAAAATGATGACAGAAAAGAGAGCAAGTCTAGGAATAAAGGAATCACCTGCCAAAGGTGCTATTGTGGTTCAACACAGAATAAATTAGTAAATTATCTCCACTAAAACAACCTCTACAACTTCAGCTCACTAAAAATTAAATATAACATATGAAGAGAGTCAGAGAGAAAAATCCTACTGACTTTGATGAGAATCTTTTATTTTCCATAGTATTTTCTGAAGAGAATAGTGTAGTAGTCAGTAGCACTTTATCATGTAACATAGCATTTAACAATAATACCAGATAACAGAAAACAGTATAAAAACACTGTAGCACACAAAACTTAGAACAATTCTTTTCTCTTTAACAGCTTTTATAGATTTTCACACCTATGCTTCATCAGAGACACAAAGATACACAAAAAGGAGTATAAAGTGAAAAATGGAACACAAAGACATACTGGTATGTTTTGCATTTAGTTTTGGGAGAGAGTATGGTTGCCTTTTTAAGATTCAGTGATGGAATAAAAATAAAATTTAAATACAGCCTCTTTGTTCAAAACCACTTAAAACTGCTATTGCAGTAACACAATGCAAATATGCTGGCTGGCAGCAGGAGACAGGGTTTCCCCAAACCTGCAGTTTTCCCATACCTCATTCAAATATATGTTCTTAGTTCCACAGACAGAGCTCTTTTGAAAACTGTATTTAAAGTTCCTTGTGAAATACAGCCTTATTATGAAATCCTTCTTTTTCACAAGATATAAAACATTGTGCTCACTGAAACATTCAGAATTATAGCCCACAATTCCATTCTGTTTGTAGTACAGGCTTTCTGGCAGATTCAATTTTTGTTTTAATTATTTTATTCTGAGGAACAGAATTCTCAGATTTATTACTAAGGTGGACTCCAAAGGCAATATTATTCTAAGGACTAACAGGTGAATAAACCAATATATTTCTTCAATCTATAAAGCAACCAATGGCTCCTGAAGAAAACAGATCGGAAAGGCCAAAGCAGATTTCAGAGTCTCATTCCAAAAGTAAAGAGTAATAATGCAGAAAAAAAAATAACTATTTATAAATGTCTGCTCTGGTTCTAGAGCATACCACAACCTGAAATAGGTAAGATGATGTTCTAGGCTTAAATAATCAAAGACTTTTTGTACTCTTACACTCAACCTTTTTTTTTTTTTAAACATTAATAATTGCATTTTTTTGTTTTCCCCCAGTAACATAGGGGTACAACCTTAAATGGCAGATCAAAAGGGTTAAATTTTAAAGCATAGCAAATATTCCTTACTCAAATAATAGAATATATTGAGTTAAAAAAGAAAGGAGGGATAATAAACTGGTAACATTTATGTGTTTTTATCACATCCATGTACAATTTAGTATAAATAAGCAAAGGTACCATCAGAAAAAAGAAAAGCAGCATAAAATCAATGTTTCATATGTTACAGCAGCTCAACACTTTGTACATCACAAATTCAAAATATACTCTCAGAATACCAAAAGAGGTAGATATAATATAATTCTACATATGAGTAAAACGGAGCTACTTCTGGATTGAAATACAGCAGCAATTCAGCAGCACACATCAGTTTTTATGACAGGACATTAAAGATTACTGTTATTCATTTCAAATTGCTGTAGATAATTACAGAACTTAATTGCAGAGCTGGAAATACTCCAGACATGAAAGGTGCTAATACTTTCCATCTTACAAAAAATGCTGTGCTCTCTAATGATTGTAAGTATTATCCACAAGGTTTTCATAATGTACCTTCCAGCACTATGATAAGGCACAAATTTATAGCCCATTGGAAGAAAAGAAAAAGGCACCTTATGACAATATCATTACTGACTGTGAGGAGAATTTGCTGAAAAGTATTCCACCTAAGCAGATGTACCATCTAAATGCTCATGTGGATAACAGCAGTCCAGGGTACATGATTGGGTTACAGTGTCTTTCTTGATAAGATAAGTAAATATATCTTGTAACTGACCACAAAAAAATGCCACCAACATCATGGAATTATAATGCAGCTTCTCTTGTTTGCTTGTGCTTTGGGTTTTTTTTAAACTGAATTAATCCCACAGATTTCCAAATCACTCAACATATTCAGAGAACATCACTAAAATACAAAACTGAACAGTATCAAAAGAATTGTTTATTCTAATTACGGTAGAATATTAATCAAAAAATAAGATTATGCCTTAGCTTTTCTCCTGCAGTCCTACCTGCATGATCCCAGCAAAGCTACTCAGCCTATGCTGGAAATAGCTTTTACATACCCTGTCATGAAGAAAAAACCATGCAGGTCTGGTTAAGTCTTTTAAAAACAAAACAAAACAAAACAAAACAAACCCAACCCTATTATAGGTACTAAGTATCATGATTCTTCCAGTGCTTCCTCCAAATTTTTATCAAAAGTCTGAGCACTGTCATTTAAATAGCAACTTGCTGGTATATTACACTAACACAGTCTCTCTCTGGTCATGCTTTTGGGATCTATAAAAGCAGTAAATCCCTACAGAGATATTCTGAAAATAAATAAAATAAATATATAAATAAACCCCCAAACCTGCCAAAAGAACCAATGCACTGAAACCAAAAAATGACAGGAAAGAACTTCCTAATTTCATATTATTTTGGAATTTAAATCAGCTGTTTCATGAATAAGAAAAATTAAACTTTGTACTTACAGGTAGCCAAGTAACCCGGAGAAATGTTAAATTTAAGCAAGAAATTTTGACTCCCTCAAACAAAAAAAGAAAAACAAAAAACAAACACACACAAACAAAAAAAAAACCCAACCAACCAAAAAACCCTACACACGCACAAAGAAAACCCCACAAACAAACAAAAAACAAACCCATAAAACTTTAAACCAAACATGTCCGAGGCAGAACAATGTATATGACACACACAAAAACAATGCAAGTGATAGGTTACAAACTCAAGCCCCTAAATTAGTAAACATCTGAGTCAATTAATACCCTGCCTCATTCAGCTCAGAGAACGGCAGTTTGTGTAACAAGCACATCCTCAATATTTTGGTTCATTGACACTAAACCCAAATGACTCCTACTTCCTTTATCACACACTATTTAAAACACTATCCTGGCAGCAGTTAATTTTTCCATTTAATTTTTTTTTAGCATTCATCAGTATTCTGTCTTACAATTCCGTAAGTGTGGATTAGTATTGAATTCTCAGAATTTTCCCATGAGGCACGGGTTGGAATTTAACATGAGACAATTCTTTGATTTCTCATCACAGTCATTATAACTTTTCAAAGACAAAAACCTCTGTAACTACCCAGCCCTAATTCATCACCAAAGGAGACATCCAGTGAGTGTGGCACAGGTCTGGATGATCAAGAGTGGGATAGTGGGATCAGAGCAGTTCCAGTGCAGCATCCCTCCAACACCAGCTGGGCTGTCAGCAAAGGTGGAATTCTAAAACCAAAGAACAGCCCTAGCGAACCATCACAGCAGAGAGCCACAACACACCTCAATCATGTGAGGATTTCATATTTGCACAATTTTTCTGCTAGCAACCATACCAAAACTCTTACTGATCCCCCAGTTCTCTCCATGTTTTTCCTTGTGGTTGTGATTACAGGTTTCTCTCTTGAGCCTTCTCTATTGTAAGTATCCAGCCCCAACAGGCAGGACAGATAACACCAGTTGCAGACTGTTCCAAAAAAAGAAGTTGTCTTTCTATCTGGCCAACAGAAATGGAGTCAACTTGAACAGGTAGAATCTCTCTTTTTTTTTTAATTCAAGAAATTAAATATACAATCAAATATCACATACATTTCTACATGCCAGTTGAACTCACTGAATAGTAATGATGAGCTCCAAAAAGCCAAGGTAGGGAAAACTAGCTCTGGTATTGAGTCTGCCACTCTTTTATACTGAAAAAAGTGGTCAATATCTTCACTGACATCAGCAGAAAAGCTCCTATTGACCTATGCAGAGCATGGATTTTACTCAATTACTCAAATAGTGTGTTAAGTCTCATTTGTCTTGAAGAACTTCACTGAAAGGATTATCAAAAACAATTAAAGCAGCCTGGCAACAAGCACGTTAAAGATCAAGAGTGGATGTAGCTGACATGTCTGCAAAGCTAGATAAAGCCTAGTGTTGTAGGAACCAAAACCAGCACAATTGAGCAAGTGTATCACAGAGATAAGAGCATAATTTGAGTATCAATACTTTCAGGAAAGAAGCAAATAAAAAAATACCAAAGGTCTTAAGAAACAGTTTTGTGAATCCTTACACAGGATGTTGAAAAAAAAAAAAAAAGGAAAAAAAAAAAAGGATTTTTACTGCACACAGACAAAATCAGTAATGGTAAGAAATCAGAAATTAAATTATGACATCATCTTCAGCATCTGAATACTGCTCTGGATAATATTTCAGAAACCCCTGCAATGTTCTTTACTGTAGAAAGCATTGAATTGTCAGAAACTGAAACATATCCCTTTTTTTTTTTTTTTAATGATAGTGTGTCAGTTATTTATGTCAAAGCATACACTTTTGTCATTGTTTCTCAAAGTATGACTAGCTGGGTGCTGGCATAAGAAGGAGATAATAAACAAACCAAAGTTTGCAATTCATTCAACTCAATGTATTGTACCACTTCCACAGCTTGTCCCCAGAAAGAAAATCAAATTGGGTTAATTTTGGTTTGGGTGGTTTGTTCTGCTGGTTTTCTGAGCTTTTCAGAAGAGATTATTCACCTCTTACATCTTAAAAACAGTATCACGAGCTCACCCCTATTTAAAAATGTTTAGGTATGTTATATATACTATTGTGAGCTTTCTGTGAAGAGTCAAAATATTAATTGCCTCAATGGATTGTATTGCTTCCTTAAATACTCCTATTTCTATTTGTCTATGAGTATGCTCAAATGAAGACATTATACTGCCGTTGGATAAGGAAAAGCTGCAACTATATCATTTACCTACAGCAATTTATTCATGGTTTCATCACCATGCTGCTTTGAAGATGAAAATGAAGGCGTTTAGGTTTAATGAAGACCATCTGAAGTGTCTCCACTGCAGCTGCAGGCTCTGTAGAATCTGTCGTGCAGGAGGCAATATGCTGCATTGTAATGCAGATTTTCTTAAGAGTGCATCTGCAGCAACAAGATCATTTCCCATGGTCTTCACTGTATTTCTTCTATTATTCATAGAACACAATGTAAATGAAGCTATAAATTTTACCACATACTAAATGTAGAAAGCAGATAATGGCAATTGTGAATTATGAATGAATCACTGTTATTGTGATTCCTCAAGGATTCTGATGTAGATGATTACATGCATGCAAAGGCACTGTAGCTAAACTTCTTTATATTGATCTTGAAAAATGATCCTAAGAATATTATCATTAATATACAGAATTCATAGATTTGTTTTTCATGACAATGCCAAATACAACTAACTGTCAAAGGCAATTACATATCAATGCTACCTAGGGGCAGGCAAACATACTTGTATTTGGAATTACTGAATTGGGGAGAGAAAGATAATAGCTTGCAAAAATGTGTTTCCCAGCTACCCACATGTGTTCTTTCACATTTAAATAAGCCACAGGCAAACCTTGTGGAGTATTCTGTAGTGAGCACATTCAAATGCCAAGTAATAAGCAGTGAGACAGAGGTTTGTTTTTTTTTTTGTAGGGTGGCTGAAAATGAAATAGTTTCTTTAAATGGAAAAAGTATTCTTCTACAAACTGCACAATCCAAAAAACTCTACAAGTATGGGCCTGTCTTTGCCAGTTTTATCATGATAGCAAGAGGCAAATTATTAATCTCTTACGCATTAAGAATAATTCTCTTAGTGATACGATCAAAGTCGCGAACCATTCTTGTTTAATAATGTTTATAAATTAGTAAAATTATTCAGTAGAATTTGTCTAGCCATAATTAACACCAGCCAAACACCTAATAAATCTCACAAGATATAAGGAGTAGCAGACATATTCAATGTTTCTGTATTCAATTCAAACTTAATTGAATACAGAAATTCTCACCCACTCTGAAACCTCTGGAAGTTTGTTGATTTCTCATAACCACCTTTGGTCTGTTTGCAGCTACAGGGTAATCAACTGGCTCTGTCAACCCTTTAAGCAGACTTGTGGACTTAAATACTCATCCAGGAAAAGGATGATTTAGACATTTCCAATAGATATCTCAGATGTTCCTGAGTTCTTTATTTGGGAACCATAGGCAGGGCCCTCGAGTCCTTGTCCATTTTTTCCACATTAGAATCTGCAGCAAAAGAGTCAACTTTGAAGTAGTGAAAGTGAGAGATAATAATGGAATTTGCACACCCTCTTTATATTCAATGCAGCCTCTTTAAGTTGGCACCAAGGCATATGGTGTCAGCATGAAAAAAAAGACTGATATATCCTTCTCTCCAATGGAAAAAAAAAAGATATGAAATAATGAGGGTTCTTAATCCAAGTTCATTTTAAATAACAGAAAAAAAAATCCACCATAAAAACAGAATAAACAACTAATGACAATTATTTCTAACCAACTTGAAAATACTTTAATGGACAAGACAGAAAAATTTGAAAATGAACCAGTGAAAGTCTCAGGATATATTTTTGGCACATTTTGTATTTCCATACAGGACAGCATCAGCCCACCATAATTAGGACTTTGAGGGTACAAGCAGGTTTTTAAACTTTCTTTGATTTCTAACCTGTATTATTCATTCACTAGAACACTCATGTGCTTATGTTCCTATAGCAATTTTGTTCCACTTTACACCAACACAGATTAACTTTCTTTTATTCACTGCTATCCTGATCATATTCACTCTCTCGATAAATATTGAAAAGGAAAAAAAAACCAACAACAAAAAAACCCAACCAAAAACCTACGTTAACACACAATATCAAAAGTTATTACAAAAGTCTGAAGAATATTTTTAAAAAGCAGAATTTCAGAATGATTTGTTATACGATTCCTGTTGTGGTATGAACAACTTCAGAAAAAAGGTAGCTTATGTTTGTTAGTGTACCATTAAGCTGAACAATAAAGAAATTTAAGAGCCTTATACATAACAATATAGAACCACTAGTTACTACACTGCAGCAGGATCTCACTCAAACATATCATAAAATTCACTCAGCCAGATGCAATATGTGGAGTCCACAGGTTTTCACTGTAATAGATTTTCTGAAAAAAAAAAGCCAAAACACAAAGGAACTAAAAAACCCCAACAACAAAACAAAACAACCCAAACCATACGAGGCATCAGCCCTAAACTGCCCTGTTCCCCTCGGCATGCAGCATTCATAAAGTATGTCAACTATGGATGTAAATTGATGCAAAATAATCCACATAGTGTTCATGATATGCTTTAAATTGCTGTGCAAAAACTGCACAATTAAGCTCCAACACAATGGCAATTTATATATTATTTTAATTTCACAGATGGAAAAATTGAGTGGTAAGTGAAGTCACTGATTCAAAATATTCTTTGGAGGGACCAACTGTGAGGTCAAATACTGAGGGCTAATCACCAGGGTACCAGCACAGAAGAATACACACACAGAATCAGAAGTTGACACCATCAAATGAAATAGTGAGACCATAAAGCCCCCCCCCCTCCCCCCCAAAGAATTGAGAAGTCTGCTCAGTCCTGTGGACAAGTACCCAACTGCGTCAACCATTTAAAGTACCTGGCTGTTCCTGTTGGCACACCTGCACCTTCTCCAGACCCCAGCTGCACTCACCTCCTCCCTGCTCTAACAGGGCTTCTTGCAGGTGTGTCTGCAGGTGCCACCTCACCTGGCACAGCTCAGACACAGGCCTGAGCACAAGCAGATGTGGCACTGCCAGTACCACAGGCTCAGACTGCAGCTCATGAGCTTCACCCTGCACTGGAAGACCTCTCCTAATAAACGTGGCCAGCTTTATACCTCTTCTGCATAAGAATCCAACAATCTGTACAGCTGGAAAAACTAGTACACGAGAGAAACTTAAATGATGGTTTCCAAACCTCTTAAACAGCATTTAATTGATTGGAGGGGAACTTCTTAGACAGTAAGAAGACACGTCTACATTACTCCCTCCCCTGACATTCATTATAGTTACAGAAGAAATGACTACATAGAGCAGGGATTAAGTATCACTGTACAAACATTTGATCTGGTGTAGATGTACAGACATTAACTTTCACAAGAAACAAGTAAAATGTTCATTTACTTGAAAGGGCTCTTCTGAAGTTAAATTGGGATGAATGGCAACTAAATTTCAGAAACATCAGATGTAATTAAAAACCCTTCCAAGTAGTTCTGTACATGGTTAAGTTACTCTTACCATATGAAGTTTAATACTGTTGTGCAGAATAAAGAGAAACTAATTGTCTTTTTAAAGAAGACACTGGATTTCTTGTGTCTTTGTCAAAGAGAGATTTTGGTAATTCATACTTCTCAAGCTGACTGTCCTAATAACACAGTTGTTTTTGGTTTCTATTCTCTTAAGACAGGATTTAGAGAAAGGTTTAACTTCATTTAAAAAAATAACCTGACATATTTATGAAATCAACTACTAATGTTATACAAAATAATGACTATCCTAGGACCAAGCAGTGAACTTAGTTTTGATTCTGAAATGACAGTCAACTCAACCAGACAGACCAAATCCAGACACTGTTCAGGCTCTGGCAAAACTACTGGTTTCTCTCAATTCTGTTACTCATGCTGTTGTTCTGTGCACCTGATCAACAGCAAGCTTCAACACATAAACCAGGTTTCAATTTAAGATTCACAGGAGGCCAGAAGTGTCTGCAGATTTAAAACAAACCACCCACAAGCCAATACTCAGCCTGGTACTTGGCAGGGTACACAGAAGTATCTGAAATATAATCTCTGAAAGAGTTTGATTTAACCTTCCCTTTCTTTAAGTGTATGTTTAATTAACATTCACTCAGACACATAACATGAATTTGACTTTTTTTAAAGAAATCACATCAGCAGTACATGTAAGTCTAACAATATTTAGTACCACTCTTTCAGAAGCTTTTAATGTAAGATCTAATTTATGAAGATAAAGTTTCATAGAACTACACCAGGGGCATTTGACTCTGAAATGCTACTGCAACATTCCCTGATAACATCAAGATTGATGATGTTTGCACAACAAGTGTGTCAAAGTCAGATAAATTAAAAGCCAAAAACTTAAATCCAAAACCCACACATTTCTCATCCATTAAATCAACATAAGGACATTACATGAAGTTCTGAACATCCAGTAATGTTAATTTTTTTTCTTGTAGTATCTATAAGAGCTCGGCTTCCAAAGAAGTTTGAACTTACTATTGGTTTATTCCATACTTCAGAATGTTTGAATATCTCTCCTGAGGAAACTCATGACAGACATAATGCTCTCCAGAAGTCCACATATGTATTGGGCATCTCCAATGGCTTTTGAGGACACCTAATGACAACTCAAAGATGAAACAACACACAGGTGACTGCAGTAGGAGCATGAGAGTCCAACCCACCTCCTGATTAAACACCTTTTTCATCTGTTCATCTTAGAAGAGTGAAATTAAAGAAGATAGCACATCTGTCTCTAATTTGGCTTCAAAACTAGGCCTCTGCTTCAGTAATAATCTGTATTTTATGAACCCAACTACGTGTTTACAAATAGTGAGACTCTGATGACAATTAAGAACTTTGTTTTGCTGAAGCAGATACCTATTTCCATCAAAATATAAACCTTAAAAGCAGATTTATTTTCACTAGAATAAAAATAAATACCTCAAAAATTGCCAAATTCAGAATGGCAAATACTCAGTACTATATTACAAACCTGTTGCTACCAGAACTTCATTTTATAGTTCTGTTAAAATTAAGTCAACCCACAAACTGCTGTAAAGATGCTGTTTTATTACTGCCATTTTCACAATGTATTCCTTAATTTTAAGATTTTTCTCCATTTTTCCATAGAAATCCATTTTATAGAACATATCAGCAGTCTTTTAAAATGTGATTTATGGTACTGCTTAAGAACTTATCACTTACTATTTGGTCTTCCAGCTATATTATTATTCTGGGCTAAAAAGCACTAAATACCTAAGCAAAGCAAACATTTCATAATTTATGTTTTATATTTTTTTTTTTTTAGACAGAAGGTGCTATTTTTTTCTGGCCTGTTTATTAACTGAAAAACTAAATAAAGCTCCTAATGATTTAGATGTCAAAATTCCTTGTTATTCATCAGCATGACAAAGCCTAAGACCTTGATATTGAAAAAAATACAGCCACCTCCTTAAACATGAAAGTAGCATCAGTTTTCTCAGAAGACTTCATAGAAGTGTAAACTAATTATGCTCTTTTTTTCACTCATTCATAATGAAAAGTGATAACCATTACTACATGAACTAGTACAGCTAGAAAAATCAGACATGTTTTTGGAAACAATCCTTCCCTAGACTCTAGCAAGAGCTCTGTATTCCAAAGAGAAATTTTGCTTTTTCTACCTATAACCTAATTAATAACATTCTTTCTCTTCTCAACGCTTTACTAATTTTTATGCATAGGTCATTACAGCTGGAACAAGACAAACATTCCTTTTCTACAGCATAATCAAGAAGATGAATTCCATGGATTCCAGTGATGCTAACCAGGCAAAGTGACAAGCAGACTGCACCCCCCAGCATAACCATTCTAAAATGCAAGCAGAACATAGCTATTTGAAATTATTATTACACATACAAAGCTCTGAAGTCAATATTAGAAGGCTTTCAAAGTGCATAATACAGGTTTTTCAAATCCTTCCAAGCCTACTGACATCTAGAAAAATGAAGACACCAATCCACCATAACAAGACTCACAGTGTACACTGAAAATACTGAGCACTGTAGTCTGCCATCTCTTTAGACAAACATCAACGACACAAGACAATTATGAACTGCACTGGCAAGAAAATCAGTTTGGCTTGCAGGAAAATAAAACAAAAAAAACCTCAAATCTCTCTTGACTACTTTTTTTTTATATGTCACATATGCATGAAGTTCCATTAAAAAAACACATTTCAACAATTATTTGAGGTTGCCGAGTTATAACACATGAAACTAGCACATCTTTAAACAATTTTCTACTAAAAGGAAAGAAATTAATAAGTTAGGGACATCAAGCATTAACTGTCAATGTCACACTAGTCAGTGTAAATGTACATGTAAAAAAACCTTCAAGATTACATAAATCAGAGCTTTAAAGGTTTTTTTTTTATCTAAGAAAATACTACTTTTCACATAAATAGCAAATCAACATATGCAGATCACCCAGCAACAAACAGTCATAAGGGTCATGAGCCACCACTGACTTTTTAGTTTTAGTAACTCTAAATTGACAGTGTGTAGAAGGGGGAAGAACTTACTGAAATCTGCTATCAGTTCAGCACATCATGCACTCTCTACCAGCAACCACCCCAGTAATTCAGTAGTCCTTAGCCCTTTCTTCTGGGCATAGAATGAGATGACCACAACAACCTTTATGTATTTTAAATTGCAATATTTTTATCAAATATAAGTTGAGTTTTCAGATACTGATCAAAATGTGTGCAGAAAAAGTAAGAAGACAACTAAAAATAAATATAAAAGTAAAGAAGCAAAATGAAATTACATGGACAAAACTTTGAGAAAGCATTTTTAGCATCTTGTGATAGAAGCCAGTTCATGAGATCCTTATTTTCTCCTCCCCTGTGACAAGTGCTCAAAAGTTCTCTATTTTGAAGCCAAATAAATCTCTAGCACAGCCCTAACCCAGAGAGTGAATACAAAAATCGGAGGGGCAAAAGCCTAAGTATACAGAACACTTTCTTTTAAATTTTATTTTAAAGTACTTCCATCTTGATAATGTCATCAAGATGAACATATAAAAAATTCCAATTACTCTCTTTAGAGCTCTGAATTGAAGCAGAAGGATAGTATAACAGTGTTATTCTTTCACATTGATAGACAGAAGATGAGCAAACTGGAATTGCTGAGAAACCATCAACTGTCTAAAGAGTTTGTTTCTAACAATCCAGTATTTGCAGCTCTCAGTTTTGGAGGACAATTCTGTGAATGAAATATCTTCTCATGAACCCCCTTCTCTCTTCTATACGATACTTTAATGAGCCTTGCTCCTCTGATTTCAGCAAAAGCAGCTAAACAATGGGAAGCCTGTGCACATCTTGTAAATCTCTTAATGAGTTAACAACATTTAGGTCACATCCTGCACAATCAGCATAGAAACACCAAAGCTCACACGTTGCTCTTCAGTGGTGCTCTAGTTCTTTGTCTCTTTACCCAGCTGTAACTTCTATACCAGGTTCTTGCCTCATGACTGGTACTCCCTATTAGATCACTTTAATTCCTGACTCCAGCTCTATCACTGGCTTTCCTGGAAATCATCCTATTGTGTTCTTAGGACTACCACAGGGTATAGAATATGTATGTGATGTGGAAACTCTACAGAATACATATGCAAAAAAAAAATCCTTTTCAGTGTTATATGTACATGAAATAGCAGGAAGGCTAAAGACACTAGCTTGGCAATAATTGCAGAATGACTGAATGACAGCTAAAAAACTTGAAAGCACCTGAAATCTTGTTAAAAACTTACAATCATAGCTTTGGGGAAAAAAACCCCTCCTTTTACAAGGCTTACAATTTCCTCTGTCCCATGGGATACTATACTAAGTAGCCGCAAGTCTATGCTATCACACCACTAAAGTGCATTCTCTGTGGGGAAAAAAAAGTTTCTACTTCTGCTGGTTTTAAATCAAGTGTCAACAAAGATATTAGAATATCTGGCTCAAAATACCTTTTTTGTGATGATGTTACTCATTGGTGACAAATTACTCAACTGGGAAGATTAGACAAACCCTTCATTTCCATCTTCTAGTCTTCCTATCCTCGAGAAACATTATCAGGCTAAGAAATAGCTTTGGGGAGGCCCCTGTTAAAATGCTAGTGGTGATAATGCACATTAATTTTCACCACTGTCTCATGAGTATCTTCATGCTGGGAAGGGAATCATTGTTTACATACTGATGACAGCAGCAGAAAGATACTTCCCTGTAGTTTCACATAGGCAGTACCCAAGAATGGGACTGCAGGGTTCTCAAACTCTCACCTGAAGTTTCTGTACAAAAAGGGACACATTTATAACCCCCTACTGCTTTACAAAGACGAAGATAATCTGTTCTCCATGCCCGTCGTGAACAAGACTAGTAATGGGTTTAAATTACAATGAGAAAGACTCAGCTTAAACACAAACAAAACCCCTCTATTAACAGAGACTGGAGACATTGCCTGGGGAGACTGCAGAGTTTCTTTCATTTCAAGACTTGAACAGAAGTTTAGACAAACACCTGTTCTAAATCTTGAGCTTGCTGAGCTTTGAACTGTCCAGCACATTAAGCATGGCAAGGTTCCACATAAGCTCTCCAAGCTGATGAGCTCGCCAACAATTCACACTGCAATGCCATTCAACGTACATTAAGAGCTACTTAGCAGTAGGTACAACATCAAACCCCACATTTTATTTTACTCTCATCCCTAAGAAGTGAGAAATACATTAAAATAGTGCTGTGGGGTTGATTAAAACCTGGTAGTAAAGGAATCCATCACTGCTTCCTTTAATTTCCATAACTGTGCCTATGAATTCAGTATCTGTAACTATGCCTATAAACTCCATAAATGGAGACGTATTTTGGTCTCAGTTGGCAAAACCTGAGTTTGACCTATGATGATATCAAAATTGTTATGATCTCACCATGTATCCACTAATAAATTCATTGGGCAAAAGACAACATCAACTCACAAACTTTATTTTAAGGAAAAAAATCAAACATTCCGACTTCCTTTTTTACATATGCATCTGAATACCCATTTTCTACTTTATGCTCTATAGGTGAGCTCAGAAATTATTTAGACAAACACAGAGAGCACAAGAGTAATTTGAAAAAAGCATAAAGTAAACTGTTGCGTGGAATCTTGAATTCTTGATAAAGTAATACTGGAGTTTCTTTTGTATTAGAAAGATACAAGATAAACTCATTTAAAAACCATGTTTCCCAGCTACTCATAGCACATCTGATTGTCCAATTCACCAACATCCTTTTTAAAATTTTAACATCAAAACCAGACACCAGCATTCCTATTTTGGTTTCAGTAATGCCATCTAGAAGGGAATATTAGCAAGATACTTTTCAGTGCCTTTGCTTGCACATTGAAGAACATCCTTAACTTCCTTCAGGGCTGGTTTTATTTGAAAAGTTGCTTAGGGACATCTCAGAATTATCTGTTTGGTCCTCAGCAAGCACTAAGGGCATTGAGTTTACTAATAAAGCTCACCATCTTTCTTATCTTTCACATTCCAACTTACCACAAAAGTAACAGCCAAAAGGGAGGACAAAAATATTTCCATTTTTAACATGTGGGTCTCTTTCTCTCACCTCCACTGAGGCTCTTGTGCTGCCCTGGGACCATATCTGAAATCCTTACAGACCTTTAGACTTACTTGACACATCCCTTGTAAAAAAAAATGTTTAATTCCACTTCAGCTCTTTATTTAATTACTCAGACATACACCCACATGCACAACAAGCTGAACATGACTTAAGAGCCTAGCCTAGAACTTAAGCTTCTGAATTTATGTTCCATTCCATTCTAGCAGTAAGAACACAAGAAGAGCAGTGAAGTCAGTAATGTCCATCAGCTGCTTGAGGCAATCCATTGTAAATGTGAAACCAGACAGAGCTGCAGCTCTGCAGGACAGTTAAAAGTGAGCACGGCCAGCTGGGAAAAGGGTTACGCTTGTTTACCATAAAAACTGCATGCACTACCTAAAATCAGAAATTGGGCACACTTCAAAGTACAGCTACTTGTCTTCATCTTTTTTATTTTGGTATTTAGGAAGCTGGAAGGATTAGTCAAGTCTGCAAAAGCACCTTCACTGTTAGAACCAATCCTTCATGACTTCCAGACACCTGACAGCATTCCAGTCCCTTCTATTGAAACTATATTTTGTCATCAGTTTAAAATAGACAAAATTCCAATCAACACTGTAGGCACCAACTGTTCAAACAAATTATTACAGTTCACCACCACATTGCATCCTTTTGGAAAAACTGATGTCATTCTCAGTAAGTAAAGCACAAGTGTTGTAAGATTATTTCCATCTTAGTTGTTACACGATATTTGAAATGGCCTTTTTCCTAAAATGGGTTTTTTCCCCAGCTATGCTCTAGATGCATCTCTCATTCTGCATTTAAACAGGGTTTCAGGTGAATTAAAAAGGACAGATATGGCAGCCCTAAAGTAATATATGAAAGTCTTATTGTATTAGTCATTTTTCCTGTCATTTTGTATTAGTGTCATATTAGTCTAATGCAATACTAACATGATACTGAAATGTTAGCATATCACAGATTACTCAGTGTGTCAAGCTTGAGTCTGATCATATTACTTTACTGTGTGTATTCCAGTGATGAAACTCTTCCTTTCCATGCCCTAAAACTGAGCAGGACTAACAGAAAACACGAAGGACAGGCTGTGCAAGAGCCTAGGACTTGCATAACAGGTATTAACACCTCTTGTGCCAAAGGAAAGAACCAATCTGTAACAGATCAGATAGTATTGATTGAGTCTAGGATTCTGTTAACACAAGTAAGATATTCCTTTTCACTTTAAGAAGATTTTTATTCTCTTCACACAAACTGAAGAACTCCCAACAAAACAATAGCACTTCCAAGGGTTCCTATGATAGGAGATGGCCCCTTAGAATCTTCTTTGCAGAACCAAGAACTGTTAAAATTAGATAATAAAAAAAATCCACATGCTTTAAGTGCATTTTATTCCAGTGGCCTGGAATCAAACAGGAAGTGAATCACATAACTGAGAACTGTGGCTGGGTCAGGTCTAGAAAAAAACAGCAGAAATGCAGAGTAACTTCTGACCTAGGCAGTAATCATACTGGGGAAATAGCATGTTAACAAAACCAGAATAAAAATCCCATCCAATCCATCTCTATTAAGTTCTCTTTGGTGATCATTTGTTTGTTGAACCACTAATTAAATGCTTCTAATCTGGGTGAATACCACAGCCATTACAGAGTGTTCTATTCCCCCTTCAGATGAAGAGGTGCAATCTATTTCTGTTTGAGGGGTCCCCATGATTCTATAATTTAAGTAACTACAGAATTTCAAAGAAATATTTAAGTAAGCAAAATATTTAAATAAATGGCTTAATGCAAACAAACACAGAAGCCAAGAAAATAGACTAAAGTCACATTCTAAAGGCCTTTGGAAATTCAGATTCACAGACATTTACAGATGAATAAGAAACTTTCATAAACTGAAATTCTCCTATGTGAAAACAAAGGCTGCTAAAAATTAGACAGTTTGGCCAAAATAAAATACACTTATTTAGGAAACAACTACTTTGATTTATTCCAAAACTGCAGTTAACAAAAGCTTTCAGGGGAAAAAAAAATTATTTTCATAGTCTTTGCCTAGTGATTACCCTGCACTGCTTTTGCAATAATTACTATGGATTACATTTCAGTGAGGTTACACAGCTTCCCTGTCTCATTAAGTTTCTTGGTAATTTTCTTTTCCATATCATCAGTAACTACCATATGATAACAATTAGCACTGCAGAATGGTGTACTAGGTGACCAGTAAGAACTATCCCATGAGGTTTACATATACAGGCATTGATATGTACCCTAAAAAGAGGCACAATAGCAAGGGTTATTTCTAGTTTGTTCTTGAATAAGCGGGAAATGATGGATAGAAAAACATTAAGTAACAACAATAACAAACAGCAGAGCCATAATAACCCATAAATATAGAATTCTGCTGCAGTATTTAACCACATGTTGCAATGGATTTTTTTTTTTTGTATTTTAAAGGTTAAGCAAGCATATTACACTCACCTCTGTTCAACTGTAATAGAATGGTATAAAAATTTCTCTTCACAGTACTCTAGAAAGGTATAGGCATGGGCCAAATGACTGCTTTAATACTAACATTTGTACTTCTTCCCATGCACAAACATGCAGTTATTTCTATATACACAAAGAATGAACCCCTCACACATCACTTCCCAGCTACCCCAAATACAGACAGGCTTTTGTACAAAAATATATTGTTCCCCAATATCAAATATAACACAACATAAAATTGCTACTTATTGTTTCAATGTTTTTGAAAATTATTTAAGGCTCCCTGTTTACTGCAAGAACTGGTAAAATTTCATCCTAATTTCACAGGTTTTAAGTCAAGACTCAAAACATCAGATTTTACATAAACAAGCACCACAGAAAGCTAGACCAGTAGTTTAATGCATTTCAATGTACTGAAAATACTGTAAGCATGTGATTTGATGAACAGAGTTTTATTGAATTTGGTTAAATATTTAAAGCTTTTTAGAGTCCTGTATAAATCGAATAAACACACATTTGATCAAACTGCCATCTGCTGGGTATTCCTGGAATTTAAGTTGTTTGGTTAAACACACATACACACTACAGTGGTTGAAAATACTAAAAAGGACTATGAGAAATTTTTAAATTTTAATTTTTTTTTTTTTTTTTTTTAGTTTGGTTGGCAATAACCAATTGCCCTTGTTCCAGCAGAAGTCCTGTCTGCAGTAGCTGTGTTACAGACATTCTGTAATCTTGCCCAGCACAATCCATCCTCCTCACACCAAAACTCTCATTCAGCTTGCTGGGCTCAGGGAGCTTCACCTGTGCAGTTCTGGAATAGAAGGGAGGACACAGCTAAATACACATTGCCTGAAGCAACCATTTTCTGTGACCACAGAACTTAGTAGAGGTCTTGAATGTTTGTTAGGAAAAAAAAAAAGATAAAGGAATAGGGGCAAATTACACAAATTACTCCCATAAAAACAAGATGTATAAAACAGAGTGCCAAATTTCCAACAACGCACTTTTCAGAACTTTAAAGAAATATTTCTCCTTGGAACTACCCAAGGTTATATACAACAAGAAGCCAGGCCACTCAGATAAACTTGTTTAGTACATTAACTGCAGTACAATCAAGTGCAAACAGAGTGTTCCCAGAAAATTAATGATAAGAAATAATGGCTGTATGCAGAACTTAAAAGTGAGATTTCAAATTACTTAGGTGCTGAAGACGAAAGCAAAACTAAAATCTGGAAGCTTTTAAAAACCACCAACAAAATATGTGCATTATACAGAAGAACAATTTATGGCACTCATCTTCCACCTAAGAAGAGGGTAAAGTTATGAAATACGAGCCCAGAACCATCAGTGGGGAATTGGGCTGATATGAGAGGCACAGAGGTGCTAGCTGACTTTAACTTCTCCAAAGCATCTTGGTTATAGGCCCTGAGGCTTATCTGTTTTGCAAACCCACTGTGTCACCAGCTGCTTCTTTCCTTGAGCCCCTGATTACCTTTTAAAAATCCTAAGTCACCTTTCTAAACACTTAACTTCTAGGACATTCAGAAGTAAAAGTTCAGGTACCACCATTTTTCCTAAAAGTGAAAAATCACCTCTAGGACATGGGAAGGTAGTAGTACACTGCTATATAAAAGGATGAGGTGCTTGGGGGTGCAGTTTAGAAGCTCTGCTTGGGAGGTAGGACTGCAGCTTGCACAGTTCAACCTTCCCCTGAAGCAGGACTACTCAACAAGCTCAGCTGGGGTTTCACCTTGCTGACAAACCTGAGGTCCCAAAGGTCCATATGCACCTAAGTTTGCACAAAAGCATCATAGATGAGAAATACAGATAGTCATGTATCATGGTTTTACATGGTAATTGTTGGGGGGTCTTTCAAATGCAGGACCTCTGATCTTCAAAATGCAGGACAACTGCCAAGATTAAGTACTTGGGATGAGACTATACTGAAAATCATCAACCACAAACTTATTTAAAGCCCATCCTTAGACAACTCTTTTTTCTATCTACCGTAAGGTTCCTTTGGGGCAACAGAAACAAAGTCCTGAATTGCATGCACACAGGATAGCAGGGTGGGACCTCAAGCTTCAGAGATTTTTCTTAAGGCTCATCTTCCATATGAAAGAGGTAGCTGGAAGGGTAAAGGGAAAGGAACATGAACTCAGCTATGTCTCATCATTTCCTTCTGGAGCACAGGCAAGTTTTGGGTATGGGAGAGGATGCAAAAATCACACAAGACAGAAGGATGCTGTGCTTCACTGTCTAGCCTTTACAATTTTGCTATTTTACCTGCATTTGGACAATGTATGTCTAAATAAGCTAGAATTCAATTTTATTTAAAAAAAACCACAAACCCAAAGAAGTCACATGCTTAGCTTCCCTGTAGGGAAAAACACAGGAAGAAATATACACTTGCTTGCCACACTTTTCCCACTGATGAAACTCTCTTGACAAGAAATTGGATTGATAAAAATATGCTACACTAGAAAAGTCATCTCCATAGTCAAAGTCAAGAATAATGTACATATTACAACAAAAGAGAAATCTGTGTGAATCAAGCCAAAACAATTTAGCAGAATTCAGAACATAAGATCAGGTGACACTACACTCTAATCCTATTCAGAACCAAGCCATCTATGCATAACTGCTGATTTTCAATAAGAATTAAATAGTCACATGGTGTTTTCCGCAACATTTACAAATGTTTGAGGATCCTGATGGGAGAAAATTATTATACAGAGACATTATTGTAATTTTACATCTATTTCTTTGGTATTTGTATTTCATATTCTACAAAACTCAAATAAATAAGTAGGATACATTCAGAGATATGCTCCCTAATTTCATAACCTGCTCTCACTAACAATGATTAACTAAGAATGGTTTGCAAGGTGTAGTGTTGGACTGTTAGTCCTTTATGACATTTTTGTATCCTGTTTGAAAGTGCAGACTCTGGCATTTTCTAAGAATTACAGGATCATCATCTTATGACAGATGCTTGCAAAACCTGCACTTAGTTTAGTCAGTAAGGGCCCATTAAATTCTTTGGCAATTGCAGCAAGAGAAAATGCACAAATTGCAACTAAAATGCTCGCTCAAGAAAATCAGTGCACAACAAGTCAGCCATGCCTTCATGCACCATATTTCAAAGGCCAGATATAAAGTGGTGTTTTGGCTTTGTCTAAGTGAGGCAGATGAAGTATCTGCATCAAAATTAGGTATTTCTTAGGGAGGATTGCCTGTGCTGTCAGGGAAAAGTGATGCTGGAACCAGCCAAAACCACCTATAAAAAAGGGGTGATCTCATACCTACATTATGGTATGATGAAGAGGATTAGAGTTCACTTATTAACCCAAATTTCTCACTTTGAAGACTAAAATTCACTTGGATAAGATGCACAATCATTATTCCATTTGCCTGTGAATGCCCAGGAAAAGCACTCCCCAGAACTGCTAAAGGCTCCCTCCAGGTCTACAGGCAGCAGATAATGACTTCTGTCAAAACCTCAAGTGAAGACACTTTACACAACCAGGAACTTTTCCAAACTCTCAGGAAATCTGGAGTTTTACATCAACCCCAATGTAGAAATAGCCACAAGCACAACATTTGCTTCTACTAATTTCTTTGATTCCCTTAAAACATTTAGACTCCTTGGCCAGAGCATAATATAGTATAGAGTCTGTATTTATACTACTGATTTATATATGCTCCAGTCACTTTGTTTTTATCTGAAAATTTGACTGGCACACAACTGCAATCTAGGTTTGGAGCAGAGAAACTTGGTTTATTAGAGAGTTTGTGACTTCTCTTCAATGTCCTCATCAATCAAAGATCTTATGAAATTTTAGAATGAGATTACTACATGCATAGTCTATGTGAGGTAAACCATTATTTAATAATAATCTAGTTTAAAACTACTGTTGCTCTGTACAAAGTAATAGGGGTAGTTTACACAAAGTATTCTATTAATGTTCATGTTGGAAGAAAAAAAAATTAAGGTGCTAAGTACTGCATTTTTAAAAATTATTATTTACATAAAAGTACACATAATATACTTCATTCACAGGCTGAATTATATGAACATAGCAACCAACAAAACAAATTAAAGCATTAATTTAATTCTAATTTACCAGGAGTCCAGAAATGGAAATGTATTATAAACAGCAGCATCATGTTTGATCATGCATTCATGACCTTAAGATGTTATTTTATCCACTTTAATACAAAGAATATTTCTCAAGATATTAAATAACATCCATAAAAGAGTACCTAATTTTTATTCCATTTATATTTTTCATATATCACACATACATGTGAATATGCACACATTCCATATAAATACTCTTTCTTATATATACCTGAAAGTGCTGAAACAAATAGCACAAAATACTTACATGATCATGCCTAAAACAAACTACAATGAAGTTGTAGTTCAAGTGGCAAGTGGGGTTGTCAAATGCTTTTGGAACACTTACGTAAAGTCTAGTCCACCATCCTGCTCCATCAAGGAAATTTTATGGAGCAGATTTTTCCGCCAGTTTCTTAATAAGCAACATGCAAGGATTACACCCAAAAATCATGCATATGGAAATCTGACACTGCACAAAAAATAAGATTACCTCTGGCCCCAATCCTGACAATGAAGGGCTGGCACAAATGCTTCCACTGCTGAATTAAGTAAATGCTCTTCAAGCTGTACTAATACTTTACACTTTCACATTACTTTTCATCCTTGTCAAACTATTGCACTTCTAGACCAATTCTTCTTCTTTGTGCTGTAGCTTCACACAATTAAGAGTAAGCATTTTACATTAAATTTTTTTTCTCCATGTTCTGACATTACTATATTCACATAAAAGTAGCATAACATACTTGATTCATTCTTGGATACTAGGGAATTTAAATACTTGAGATATTTGAAAGTTACTTTTGTTGATTATTCTGGGGTTTAGTATTTAATATTGCACATACTCAGTGCTTATACTTATATGATATAGATGGAATTGAATGGTTGTTTTCCCTCCACTTTTGCTGCAGAAGTCTGATACAACAGTCACACAATTTAACCCTATTTTACACATCTGTTACTTGTACACTGCACTCACTTATCTAAAACAAAGCAATTAATTCCCTTTTGCAAAGAGCTGCTCTCTTATCTGGGAAGAAAGCATGAGAAGTGTAAGTCAATAGGCAGCAATACAGATTGACTCATGAAGCACAGAAAAATACTTAAGTGTGAAAAAATGTCCTAACACTGGAGCCAGCCATTCTGGCATAAGATTTTGTAAAACCCATTTTAAGTAACTGTTTAGGTATTTCAAAGAATAGGTAGGGCAACACTTGAACAAGTTGTGTTTTCTGTGTACTAAAAGCCATGCTTATGTATTTATGAGCAGGTTGGTAGATACCATTCTCTATTAAGCTGGTGAAGGATCAAAAGTATCTATGGACAGGGTACAAAGTACTACAGTACAAAGAAAATACATTTACATCACCAAAACTCCCAAACTTACACTTAGGGGATTTTTTTATTCAACTATAAAATATATTCCATTCTGAGAAGATAAACTGTCATCTTCAGCCAGTTTTTCACATCCTGACGTTTTCCTCCACTGTAAATTTTTCCAAGCATGGCCTCATGTACCTCTAGCTAATCAGTAATGTAACCTGAAAGGTAGCATTCAATAGTTCTACCAACTATTGCCATGAAAACATTTATTTTTATATCTATAAAGACTTAAATATTGACTCAAAACAGTAACAGGCAGGAGCAGAAGTGATTTCAAATCTATAATACTTTTCTATCTTTATCTTGTCATATTGAGGAAAAAAAATGTAAGAAATTTAAAAAAACCTTTAAAGCTCTGAAGAGGTACAAGCTACATATGAAAATTGTAGCAAATTGCATGGACCTTCAAGTTACTGGCAAAGCTCTGCCTGACTCTCCTCAGAAAAGGTAAGGTTATTACAATAGAACCTAGAAAAGGAAATTGCAGAACAGCAAGTAGAGATGCATTATTTTACTGTTTCTCTTTGAAATATTCTGTGAATTAAGAACCAATTTTACACAAGATTCTCCAAGAGATGTGGATGTTACAACAATATCCTAGACCTGATCCTTTGTTTATGAATGCTTATGTTAAAACTAGAACTAGAGTTATCAGTTTACCTTCTCTGTAAACAGTGAAACCTTAGTGCTTGGCCTTCACATCACCCACACTGCACTAGCATTCAGTCATTTATACAGTACAATTCAGAGGATTGTATATTACTAAATATATAATATTTCACAATACTATATCAGCACTATATTATAAAGTGCAAATTTAAGATGTATAAAATATGAGTATTCCTAAACACTGGTTTTAATGTAATTGTATTTTTTCTCAGTTTGAAGGAGATGAGACAGCTCACTACCGTAGGGATCACCTTATGTAACATTTAAGAATCTGAAAGCTGTGACTTTTGAATTTGAAAATTATTAAAGCTTGAAAACCTGAAAATTTAACAGCTGTTAACAGCTGAAAAATTTAACAATTGTTTATTATACAGTTGTCATGAATACATTTTAGATGTTTTAATACACACTAACCTGAATTCAGTGTTGCATCAGTTAAATAGTTTTCTTCAAGTCTATCAAACAGCATCACTGGAAAGATTGGCCGGGAACAACTTCAAAACACTACAAAATAGCATTCTCCTACTTTATGTCATTTTTACTGTCTGTCAGTTTTCTTCAGATCATCATTTTAGTGCACATTTTTCTTCAATTATTACAACAAAAGCTCCTTTCAAGTCATATCAAGTGATGCTATTTTCTTCTTGCGGCAAGCAGCACTAACAAAGTAGCAGTGATACTAAACATTGTCTACAATTGTTATGGAAATATATTTATCTGTATCCTGTTGTCAAGGAAGCCAAAGATCAAGGCATACAAGCTACATGCAATAATTTATACTGATTTGAAAGAACATTTCAAGGAAACATTCAAATGTATAGCTCTATAAAAATCAGACTAGTTTCAAAGGCACTAGTTACCCAAGGCATGATTCTGATAGAGTGGTATTTCAATCAATATTAAATTCATTACTTACATCCTCTAGGTTATATTAATATCCACAGTACATCTAATTTAACAGCTCAGGCACTCTCAAACTTCTAGCACTTTTCTATCCTGGCATTAGACCAATTTTAGCAATGCTCCAAACTACAGAAAAGGACATTTGCTGACATTCCATATTTGCTTTTTTCATAAGGCAAGGCTGTTTATTCAAGCCTGCTGTTTTGCAATTGACCAATTTTCTAAAATGGCAAATTCATGTGCAAGTTTGATTTCCTCCAACATGGATGTGGTCCTCTTTTATAAGTTATGTTCAGTTTGTCCCAGATTTACTTCTCAAAAAAGGAGCACTACCACTTTTTATGTACTAACAAGTCTGAACACTTCCTTACAATGAAATTCTCTTTTTCAAGGTTTGAAACATGGTTTTATCTGTCCACATGCATAACCACTGTTCTTGGAAAAACACTGAGTGCCATGTAGCATTTTATTTTAGAATCCTTATGCAGAGCAAAACATGATACAAATGTAGCTTTGTGAAATAATAATGCATCCATTTTGTTTCATCTGCTATTCAGGAAAAAAAAAAAACCAAGCATTAAGTTTCCTAAACCAACTTTAAGATTTAAAAAACCTCACCAATGGTTACCTTTATTTCCTGTATTAAACAAACACCTTAGGGCCACTAACAAAGTAGAAATTATTTTGTCTCTTCTATTATGACTATTATGTCATCATCCAAATGAGATATTGGGGTATTGCACAGACCTGCATTAGAAGGGCATTAGCACTTCAGTTAAGTCTACTTGTCACTGTGACTACATCTGATAATTGGAGAGACATAATTAGTTGATCATAAACTTACATCAAAGTAATTCTAGAACTGTTAATAGCAGTTGTAATTAATAAAATTTACAACGCCACAACTTCCACGCTCCACACAGGTGACCTGAAATTGTTTTGAATTGTAGTAATCTGAACCACTAATGGAGTGGTAATGGAATCACATCAGAGTCTGTTCAATCTTTTCATTCCATAAAATGGTGCTATTGTCACAGAGCTGTTATGATGCAATACTGTTATGGCAAAAGGATTGAATCTTTTTCCTATACCACAATAACACAAGTTAATAACATATGCATAGTTCTAAGCTAACAGGATACTGAGACAATAGAATATATTGCCATACTTAAAAAGTTTGCAGTATTTTACAACAATTCTAGCTTGGATTTTTCCACAGAGGTTCAACATACTAGCACTCAATTGTACCTGTGCTAGGAAATTCCCTTCCCACAAAAAACTGCCTAAACAATGCCACGAACACACAGACTACAAATCTAAACATGTTTCAAGATATTCACCATTGGTTTTGTATAAATCTGCTCAACAGTGTTCTGGCAAAGAAGTGTAAAAGCAGCTCTACAAATAAAGAAACTTTAAAGACACCCCTCCAATCTCAATTTAGTAAAGGAGTAGAAAAATAATACTCATGACAAAACTACAGAAAGGAAGCAGAATTATAATCAAGATCTGAATAACAAGATTGTGCCTGATATTAGACATAGAAAAAAAAAATCTCTATGCTTAACAGTTGCATGTCATCCAAAAATCTGTGCTCAGTTATTCAAATGAAAGTACACTAAGGCCTTCTATCCATATATTTTGGCTCACTGTATTTTTGGTTTTGTCTAGGCCACTATTGTTAAGTCCATTAACGTACAGCAATCTCCTCATTGAACAGACTTTCCCTTAAAATGTTAATAATGGTCATATAAGTTTACTCGAAAACATGATATGCTTTTTATAACAACAATAAAAAGCAAAATGCCAGTCAAACAAAAGTAATCCCTCACTTCAACAATAAATGTTTCAAGTGCACAAAGACAGCAAAAATTAGTTTTGGAGTGATCCATTCCTGAATTTAAACAGATATAATTATGTAATCATTAAGTTACTTAATGGATTTCATTAGACTTATTTCTGGGTTTGATGTCATTTTTCTTTCCAATTAACTCAACTGTTAAGATTAATTTTATATTACTATAGAACAAAGATCAGAGCCAAGATTCATACTACTTAGGTTCCCAGAACCCCACAGCACCCAAATCTATTTTTTCCTCAGTGTAAGTACAAATTCACTATATCCTTACAACAATAGCAATTCCTATAAACTAGCATTGTTTTCATATTGTTTAAATGAAGCCTCATATTATGCTATTCAGCTACAGTTGCCTTATGGTTTCAGTGTACTTCAGTCATATCATTTAAATGTCTTGTTTTCAGACATGGAGATAATAGATGATAGGTTGTTGATAGACCTATAGCATTAATACAGATGAAAAATATAGCATAAATCTGTCATACAATTCTCAGAAACACCACAAGAAAAGTAAGATTTTTCTCTTTCAAAATCTCAATTTGGACCAAAACAAACCACGTACAAAACTCAAGCTGAAAATTGTCAATCAAGATTTGGTTCTACAAGAGCCTGATGCTGCAAAGTTCTGAGCACACCCAACTTGCATTCAAATCAAGGAAGATTAGGGTTAAGTCAGAGAACTAGGTATGGGATGAAAAAATTAGTTACACTTAACAGTGGATGTGTTATCCACAGGGAAGGAAAACAGAAGTGGATTCAAATTACTTTACCCTACATCTCACATTCCCTCCCCTCAAATAAAAACCATGAAGATGCTGACATTCAGTGCCTTGTGATAAGACATGTATCTAATACACAGAGCAACTGGAAAAGTTTCATTTCTGTTCTCACAGTAATGTCATACCTGTCCTCATTTGAAAGAATCCTTACAGATAAACAATGCACAGATATAATATTACTTTAACAAAATATTACATCTGCCACAGATAGGGAAAAATAAATTCCTGCTATTTCTGAACCATGTCATTTTCAATCTCCAGGAACTATTTCCCAACTAGGATTTGTAAACCATGAGGATGATATAGGTAGTATTATAGAACATGGAATGTGAGAGAAATACAAGGGAAATTATAATGAAATATATAAATATCCACCATATATCAACTGCAAATGAATGCTAATCTCGAATCAAAATCCAAAAATCATCAGTTTAAAAGTTCTTAGAATCATAGAATATCCCAAATTGGAAGGTACCCACATTGAACCCTGACTCCTGGGTCTGCACAGCACAGCCTGAGAATCCCACGCTGTGCCCAAGTATTGCACAAACACTTCCTGAACCCCAGCAGGTTTGGTGTATGAAGCTGTTTTCAAAATACTGGGTTGCACAAATTTAAAGATCAACTGGTTATTTCCAGCCCCCCTGCCAGGGGCAGGGACACCTTCCACTACACCAGGGTCCTTCAAGTCCCATGCAGCATGGCCTTGAGCACTTCCAGGGATGGGGCATCCACAGCTTCTCTGGGCACCCTGTGGGAGTGCCCCACCACACTTACAACACAGAATTTTTCTGTAATATCTAACCTAAGCCAACTCTCTCTCATTTTAAGACCATCCCCCTGTGCCCTATCACTACCTGCCCTTGTGGAAAGTCCCTCTCCAGCTCTCTTAGAGAAGGTCTGTAAGGTCTCCCCAGAGATTTCTCTTCTCCAGGCTGAACAGCCCCAACTCTCTCAGCCCATCTGCAAAGGAGAGGTGCTCCAGCCCTCTGAACATCCAACAGAGAAGCGCAAAATCCATATAACAAAGCAGCCTTGTTTAGGATCCCTCTCATATCCCAGTGCCAGATGTAACTACAGGCAGCTGATCAACTCCCTCGTTGTAGACACATAAATTGCCATATAATGGGAGGATGGGTGAGAGTTACCACCTACTTTGTTGGTTTATTCACTGACACTTGCCAAGATTTACCAACTGTTCTTTTCAAGCAAGAAGTAAATATTGTATTTGGTTTGTATTTCAGCACAAATACTCACGTGCAAATGTATGCACACATACCATAAGAACATTGGGTTACTTCCATTTGTTCACATTCTGTAGTAACACAAACAGCAATATTGTTGCACCAAAACAATCAGACTAAGGAATAAGCTATATACCCTTCACATTTTTATATGAAACGAGAAAATAAAGTTTTGCTATACTACATACTCATTGCTTTCATTCCTTGAGCTAGAGCACTGTTTAATTTCTACACAGATACTTTATTAAAAGCAACAAACAAGCAGCATTTTAAGAGGGAAAACATCCAATGAATTGTCATGAACTAAGGCAGTATCACCTTCATGTCTTTTAAGCCAAACTGGCTTCTGATCTATTCACATGAAAAACAAATTCTGGGGCCTGATAATCTCAGACACAGAGCTGGTAGGAGAATAAACTGCAAGATTTGAGCTGTTCAAAAGCAGACTCTCAGTAAATAACAAAAACACTAAATTTATCTCAACATCTTAGTAATCTAGTCTTACAGAAAGGCATATATCACCTGCAACATCAAAATTACTGAAAAGGAGGAAAAACAAGGGAATTGAGAATCCTAGATGACATGAACAAATCTTTTTTTTCTGCATCCTTTTACAGCTGAGAGTCTGTTAACTAGGAAAGAATAGAGAAAATTTGGACCAACTTAAAAAATAAAAACAAATAAACAATAAACAAAAAAATAAAACCAAAGTTTATGTTATTCGATTAAAAAAAATTTAGCAAGAGAAATAGGCTTTAGTACTTCCGAAATGCAAGCAGAAAATACTTTATTACATTTATAGTAGTTTAAGAACCCAATATAATAATGTGAATTATCAAAACACATTTGTCTAAGCTGAGAACAGAAAAAAAAAAAAAAGCTGAAGAGTGCTGCAGTCCAGCTTGCTGCAACCCTGAGCCTGGTCCAGTGTTGGGGAGAGTGGTAAAATAGAGGGACAGGAACAATGGAGTTGCCCAAAGAATAAAGAACTTTAATAACAAAATAACAATGCGGAAACCATATGATCTGAAGGGCAAGATCCAAAGACCAAGGGGTGTGGTGAATGTAACAATTTATAGGGGTATTCTGAGGGCAGGGCTCCAGTCTCAGAACATGACTTATATGGGACAGGTCCTGAATCAACTGAGAACAAGAACCAGAAACATGACCTATTATAGAATAATTCCATTAACATACCTGTGGAAATCACATATCCTCTGAACAGAGACATAATTCTCTCCCAGGATTTTCCTGGGAAGCTGTGAGAAAGCTCAGAGAAAAGTATGTGAAACAATTCTCATCTTGACTTGCTGCACCTGTTATTGCGCACATGTGGAATGTGTTACGGAGATTGCTTACCAAAGAGTGATTTCTTAATTGGCCACTGGTGATGGTTGTTTTGATTCATTGACCAATTGGATCCACGTGTGTTGTGACTGTCTGGCAAGGACAATGGGTTTTTCTTATTAGTATAGTATAGTACAAGGTAGTAACAATAAAGCAATTGATCAGCCTTTTGCAATCATGGAGCCAATGCTAATTATTACCCAGCGGGGCCTGCAGCTATGATACATACCAACTCCCATCACCACTCTTCTCACCATGACCTGACCAGATAGCTCTCTTTCAGCATCCCACTTCCCCTGGTCTCAGGTTAAGTCCTCCTGTATATGCCACTGAGGCTAAAGCACTATTCATCCTAGACAGTTCCATTCCCACAAAAGAGATGAGAGAAAAGGAGAAAAAAAAGAAGTAAATTAGCCATAAAAAGTAAATATCTAAAGAAAACACTTAAATACATTTCAGATCCTGAGATTATGACAAGTCAAAGCTGATTAAGACAGCTTGAAATGACAATTCCTTAAGCTTTTCTCCAAAACAGGCTTTCCACTTTCATATATCAAGTATAGCAATTGTTCTTCTTCCTCTATAGGAGTCTTTTAAAATCAATAATTTTTACAGCGCATCTGAAACACCAACACAATACATAATGCTCAAGTAGAAGGGAAAACTGAATTTATATAGTTTCCCTTTATGAAACTCATCCACAGGTCTCAGAGATCTGTTGATTTTTATTTAATTGTGCTGGTACACCCTAAGATTTTACCTAACTCAGGCATGTTTATCATCACTATTCAATACCTACCCATCTGCCCTACATCAGCAATTTATGTTAAATGAGATTAATTGAACAAATAACAGATGTTGCTTCCCGTATTAATATTGCGTTCTCCTCCTTCTTCCTACTTTAAAGGATCAATAGAGAGGGGATTTTTAGGTACACACAAAACTTATAAATGCATACAGTACTTATTCTATATAAAACATATATTCTATACACAGAAGCTGTTTTTTTTTTAACTGAACCTTGACTTTTTTTTAAAAAGCTCAAGGTAGTTCCAGGTGCTGGTTCCCAAAATTCAGACTTCAGTTAATTCCTGTCACCAGTTTTATACTTATAAAAACATGACCACGAATAGAGACAAACATTTTACATGTTGATTTACCTGTCCAAGTGTCAACTACAAGAGTTTTGCCAGTATCAGTTAAAAATCCATGGACACATCAGCTAATTTGTCAAAGCCAGGAAAATTCTTATTGAGTTGCAGCAGATCAGTGCCCAGCTGCAATATACGCTACAGTTTGATTCTGCAGCAGAAACACTGCTTGTATAGCCTTTAATACAAAGCTCCAAAGGACAATATGCACATTGCATTACTAGTTAGAAACTGGAGAGAAGATATATTCAGTACCACAGAAGTCTATTCTCTGATTAATTTTCAGAACACTGTACATTTTTGGGTTGTTTTTTCCCTTTAACACATCACATGGATTTTGGCAAACCTAAGATTACACAACACAGCTTATGGGCTCTGGTATGATGTGTCACAACACAAACTGTCAACCACTACATCTAAAAAAGTACTTTTATAGAAGTATTCAAGGCAACAGCAAGAACAGAAAGGGACAGCATGGAACAGGATAGAAAGCAGAAAGGGATTTCCGAATACCTGAAGGGCTCCTAAGGTTTCACATTCACAGCTTTAACCCATATATGATTACAGATCAGAGATCATTAGATCAAATGATTTTCTGGCCATACTGAATAAACAACGGTATGAGGCAGCTGACTTGGCTTATTCCATGACAGGCTGAACAGAAGGCACAGGCAAACACAGAACTGGATGCATGTGGTACTGAGTTATTCAATGATCCAGTGGCCTGTTGGTTTGGCTGCCTGGATTACATTTTCAGGGTGCACATATAGGAAAGCTTGCTCAGCATATGAAAATGGGTAATACTGGAAATAATTCTGCCTCCCCAACCATCAAAAATAAATCCATATATAAACCACATAAGGAAAAGTGATTTCTACAGTTTCTGAAGTATAATGTTTATCTTTAAAGTCTGTGTTTTGGGCTTCCCATCCCCATCTGAAAGATACTAGAAATTCTCAAAGAGGGAAAAGTTGGCTTTGTGTAATTTACTTGTTTGAGACATTTAACTGACTGGGGACAAGGGCAGATGTGCTATTATGCCCCCAAGCTCCTGCTGTCAAGAGAACCTATTCACTATTTAATTCTCCAGGTAATCGTTGGGAAATTACTGGAACATCACTATGAATTACAAATAGATTCTCAGTAATATAATGTCAAGGATATTTCCTTTGCACTGAAGTGAAAATATAAACAACCTCAAGAACTCTGAAATAACTATAAACAAGCTCTCTCACTGTTGCCTCATTAAAGAGAGAGCTTTTAATTAGTACACAAAAAATAATGATTTTGTCTTAGTCTCTTGTTTTTGTGTCAGATTCCACAAAATGACACTGATAAACTCTTAAGGTAGAAGAATTTAGAACTGATATTTTGAAGAAAGGATAACAGAGCAGAAAAGAGAAAGAAATCTAAACACTCAGATTTAAATATGATCAGATATTAATATTTAATACTGTTATTTCAAAAATCACTTTAAATTCTTATGCAAAAGAACAGTAGTCTTGTTCAGAACACCCTACTCAGCTCATTTTCCCAATTGTGGAGTAACTTGGAATATTTTACTGTAATTTTCAAGTATTCAGCTATTTCAAGATAGGCATAGTCACCTGATCTAGCCACAATTTTAAGACACAAGGCAGAAAATGGAAATTTGAAAAAAGACAAACATTCTACGCACAAGTCAGTCACCTACAGGATACTTTGTTTTTCTTCTCCTCAACAGATTCAGGTATCAGAAGACAGATCAAATGCAGCACAAAGATAATGAAGCCTTAGGCTGGAAAGAAAAAAAAGAGTATGACAAATCTTTTGCAGAAGATTTAGCTCCCTCTGATGAGCATTCAATATAGCTACAGAGTGTGAGGAATTTCAGATCAATAACTGGATTTGCTACAGCAATTTAAAAAGAAAGGAACTGGGGAAAGCATCAGCAGTTATAGTCTCCCTAAGCAGATGCCTACAGAGGTCATCTCTAGGAAGGACTGTAATGAGTTTACTCTTACTCCACCTAGTCTATCCATAGGGGTAGGCTACTAATGATTGTGTGGTCCTTTTGCAGCAGTTAGTGTCTTATGCCTCACTAGATTAGATAAATGAGATAATTAAGCATCATGGAGAAAAGCTTGCTAGTGATTAAAGCAGACATTGAACCAGTTTTCTGTTTATTCCTCTTCTATATATTTCAGTTCTACCCAATTTACATCTGCAGTTGTATAATTGTGAACGATCAAATATCAATGGGCGATTTGCCTTCACCTCAAATTCTACATTTCTCACACCCAAGAAATGTAACTAACTCCAGTGTATACAGCTCAGCAGATATCAGGTATCTGCTCAAATGATGGAGAGTAAAACTGATACTTGATTAGAAGGATACATATTTCTGAACATTAAGAACGCTCTACAGAAACAAACAGGTAGCCATACACTTATAAGCTGTAATGGCTCAAGAGCATCACACACCAAAACATATTCCCTTCAAGGCAGTAAGTTGTTATGGGGTCACAAAAGTCTTTCCTTGTAAATTCTTATTGTCAGCTGAAACAGTTGGCAAGTCTCTTCTGTACATGAAATGCAAGACTGGTTTTGAGCATATAGCCAGGATGTTTTGTTCTCCAAGAAGAATGTATGAAGTTAGGTGAAAAGTTCATCACAGTGTCTGTGGAGGCTTTCCAGTTCATCACCCACTTGAAAGCACTGAACTAGTGTTAAAGGAACTCCCATGTCCAACCACCCAGAACCCACTCTGGCAGTCACACTTGCTAGGATTGAAGCCCCTGGCAGCTACACCACCCCCGTTCACATGGTCAGACCAGGTTTCCCTACCAGCTTGACCCCAGGATTCCCAGAGCACAGTCTCAGACATTCTACTTCTTTTAATAGTTTAATCTTGGTGCAATAACCAAATAACAAAATAAGAGCTGGAGCTGGTGTCTCTGAGGAAGGACTTGGAGCAAAGAAACCTCTGAGCCCATATTCCCTCACAGTCTGAGCATTTCATATGGAAATCTATTCTGACTTCCAGAAAAGTGTCTCTACATCCTGAATATTAGAAAATCTAAGTGTAGAGGCTTACCAGTACCAGCAGTAGCACAACTCAATGTAAATTTCAATACAATCAAAATGAAAGTTTGCTTTTAAAAGTATTCATTTAAAGCTCTGGAAACACTGAAAAAAATTTCAAATCCCTAATAGAATTGCCAATTTTTAATTTTTTTCCCCCCCACATAACCTCATTTAGCACAGCAGAAGACTACTTTTCCTCATCTATTAAGACTTCAATGAAATAATTCATTTACAGTTAACTGCCATAGTATTCACATTTAAACCAGAATATTAATTGACTGATAATGAGATGATAAAACTGCTTTTCTCTGCAGGTGCACCAATCAATTTCAATGAAACTAAAGGAGTATTTTTCCTTACTGCATCTACAGTTAAAAAGTTATTTTATTTCCTAATAAAGTGCTATACATTGATCTTCTGGAAAAGCATGGTTTCATTTTCACCTTTTTTGAATTATAATAGTTTCTGTTTGCATAGAAATTATTTCCCAATACTGCTATTCTCCAACTGGTGATTAGCTTTGCAGAATTCAAAAAACACTCCAAAAAGATCTCTAGCTTCTGTTAAACTTTCATTCTATTGGCTGGAAATCTTAAACTTTATAAAAGACACAAAAGCAGCAGAATAATTTTTAAGCAAGTATTTCTCTTGAACTTCTCCATTTGTACCAACTATTTACTGTTGGTCAATGTGGCTCCAAGATTACTATATTAAAGACTTTTGACAGTCTTCAATAATAGAATCCAGCTTGCAGCAATTCAAAGTGCTCATTATCTATCAAAATTTTCTAACACATGTTTGAACAGAGCAATCAAATTTCAATCCAATAACATAATTGTCTTTCAACTGCTAATAATTAAGGAGCAATGAAAAGAACACTCTACTCTGAACATGTTTTCAGATACCAGATTCACTGTAGGGACCATGAAATTTTGGTAGAGATTGTTTCAAAATCAGGAGACCACAAGAAGAATGAAAATACGTGATACATGTAAAACACATACAACTCTAAGCATAAATATTACTATAAACTTGGAGAAACTAAGCACAGAAGCTTGACTCAACTCCTTTGAACTTTAGAGGTCAGACACCTGACTGGGCACAGGTGGATAACCAAGCTGCCACTCATGGTATGTGCAAACAACATTGGTACTTGACCAAAAAAGAAAATAAAAGTTTAATGTTTTAGTATGTGTAGACATCACGTCATTGATTATTAAGGATGGTCTGAAAGAAAAAAGCAATTTTTCCTTTACTGAATTAGAAGCCAAAGCAGAAGACATCATTTCCAGAATTCTCAGTGACTAATCACACATAAGTAACTGCTTCTGAAATTGGAAGCAATGTTAAATTCCTCTGTGATCTTACAAAACTTTTTAAGAGGAGGAAAGACTGCACTTGAATGTTAGACACCAGTCCTAGATCTAAACTCTGGATCTTCAAGTGACTGCCGTCCCAAATCTCTCACCAAAACAAATACTTCATAACACAAAACTAGCTTTAGTTAAAACACTGAAATTAAACAAGCCAATAATGCCCAGTTCTAACATTGATTCTACCAGATGATTGAAGCCTGTCCAGATGGGATCTGATGTGAGCACTGTAGACAGCAGCCACTCAAGAACAAACAAAAGTGAAAAACTTCCAAATCAAGAAATGGCATTCTTCTGATAAACATTGGGTAAGGAGTCTGATAGATAAGGAGGGAGAGTCAACACAAGCTCCGGAAAATTTAAATAAAAGTTAGCAGGGCTTGGAAGCTGACTCCATAACAAACCAGAAACCAGTACATAACTACAGAGACAAAAATGATGCCAGGAGTTAAGGTGCTAATGCACAGTCTTAATGAACAGCACATGTGTAGCTGAGACATAGTACTCAGTCTTATTTATACGTGCTTCTCTTGAAGGATCAGTCTAGGAAAAAACTTCCAGTCATGTCAGGGCCTGAAATTAACCACATAAACAGCAAGTATTTATCTAAGACATTTTTGGTAGATAAACTAGGGTAAATTGATCAGAAAGCAGCAATTTTGTTGCGACAGAAGCTAAATTGATCAAAGAATCAAGGATGTAAGAAAGTAACATTTACTCCGACAGCCTTCAAGTAGACTTTTACATATACTTTGCAGGCAACAAACACATACTCTCTTTAATTTGAGATCACATCCACTAACTGCAGAAACAGCTTTCAGGAAAAATACAGGAAATATCTTTCAGTTAGAAAATCTCCTTTACAAATTTTATTATGTTTCAAGTATTCTCAAGCTACATGCATAAACTCATGAATAAACCATAATTAATTTTCCACTAAGTATTTCATTTGAAGAATTTAGTTTCTTTATGGTATTATCTAGCTATACCACACCTCTGTTCATTAAAAAGTAACTCTTTTTCTTATTACATGTAAGAGACTGAAATATGTTTAAATTAGAATAGATTTTAATTCTAGCATTCTCCATGACACACCCAAACTTAGCTGTTTCCATTTTATTAAGAATCATCATCTAAAGACAGCATGCCTAAACTCATCGCAATTTAACTGTACATAAAGAATATTTTCTTCTCACATTTAAGTACACAAGAGTTTGAAACATTTACTATAACAAAAATCTTACATCCCAAGCATTATTCTCAACTCTCCCCAGAGTGCCACAATCATATTTCTGTAAATCAAAAATAGGGGTTTTTATCCACTGAAGAACAAAGGAAATTGTAAGCTCCAAAGTAACTGCAGTTTAGAGGTAGCATGTGTTTCCTCAAAGGTGTCCCAACAGGATTCTCCACTGAGCCACTGACCTTATCTTTCACTACTGTTTAGCTCCAAATTTAGAAGTAATTTGTACCCTTTTGGAGTCATAATTGACACAACATCAAAAACAATTTAAAAGAGCTCAACATATTGGAGCCACAGGAAAAAAAAAAAAAAAAATCTGCCTCAGGAGAGTCCCCATGGCAGTGCTACAGATACCCAAAGGTGACTTACAGGGCCTGCTTCCACAACAGCAACAATGGCCACAGAAAACACTTGAGAATATAAGCACTGGGTGAAAGACTTAAAAACCTTCAATTCAGAACAATGGCAAAAAATTAAATCAAAGCCTTGACAGTTAAATGCACCAATCTGAAAGGCTACATATTTTCAGGGAGCTATGCAAGGTTAGTGTTCTGCATTCTTTCTTCCCTGCTGGCCCTCAGCAAGGATTCCCTAAGGTGGGACAGCTAGTAATCCTGCAATTCCTTTTACAACACTGCCCTCCAGCGGGCTTTGCCTGCAGAGATTTTCTGTACCAGTAGCTAAATTCCTTTGCTTCAGAGACCTTACAGAATCACAGAAGAGTGAAGGGACCCAGTAGGATCATCAGGTCCATGAAGAGCCCATATGGGAATGGAACCCACAACCTTGGCACCATTAGCACCACACTCAAACCAAGTGAGCTCATCTCAGGGTCATTAGCACTTCTGGAAAAATGTAATAGGGCTCACCAAGTATGCTTGTGGGCACTAAGTGTCCTACAGCTAGAAGAGAAGGATATGACCATAAGATTTCACTTTATCTAACCCACCTTTCTTGAGATTTCAGTTAATTATAACAAGTATTTTAAAGTGAAGATGGCAAGACTTAATTCCAAATAGCCTACCACGTGGATCTTGCCAGCAATTTCAAGAGTTCAACTGTTATTTACACATAAAAGTCATTGCAAAAGAAACTGTTTCAGAGACAGAGAATTAAAACATACAAATAAATGTATATTTTGGATTTTGTTTTAAAAGTAGTAACATCCAAGAATTAGGGCCTCATTGATTTCTGTGAGATGACTTCAGATTTAGCACAAGTTCCCAAGAGGATATGTTGATAGCAAGGCTTCTTATGCAACTTACATAGGCTTCCTTCCTATTCTTGCAGTGAATTCATCAGCTGAGATAGCAGATCTCACACCAGCGTCTGTCAATGCAGATTTCCTTAAGATCCAATACAAAACCTGCCTTTAGCTCCAGTGTCAGTAACAAAAAGATCAATCCTTTCAGGCACAAAATGCCAATAAACAAGTTGCTTACTTCATAGTTACAGTGTGTATTTGGAGCACATCAATATCCAATTTCAGCCTGTTCAGTCACATGCACTGTCCTTTATAGCATCAGCAGTTGTTTTTAGCCAGAGTCTTAATTTTTTTTCTTCTTCCTCAGGCTGGCCTCCAACACTTCTGGACAGATTCCACAACTCTTGTGCTCTTACTGGTATTGCAGCCCATTTGGTCTTAAGTAGTAAATGAAAATATTTCTTTTCTTTTGCAGATGCCTACAGAAGGCTCCCTGCATTGCAGGAATGAAGAACAAGGAAAGGAACTCCAAGCTAAACAGCCTTCACTACCGAATTGTTAAGATCAAGTATCTCTAGTTTTTGTAACAACTCACTGATCCTGCCACTCAAAGACCAGCTATTAAAGAGCCATGGTTTACTGCAGGTTGCAAAAGAAAAGTTTAGAGAGTAGGAAACTGTTCTTCATTAATCTTTTTTCCCAACAGAGTAACTCACAATTTCCTTGCCCAAGAAAGTCTGTTTTAACTTTTAAACATCCTAAAGCTCCATACTAGGAAACAGGGTCTGGAAAAGGGGAAAATGCCTCTTGTCAAACTAGCTACCCTGTACAACCTTGTAAACATCTTCAAAATGATAATTTATACTGCTATATAATTACCAGTTATTTTACATGAACAGTAACACCTTCATAGTTTTGTTCCTGTTGTTTTAATGGCTTTGAGTCCAAGTCTTTCAAATTTCAATGCAAGTTTTAATATAACTCCTTGACCCATTTATGAAGAATAAATAGTTTTCTCAATTCACTTATAAAACCAAATTTATTCATTTAAGTCACAAAATCAATGTTTCATGGGCTACTGGCATGTCTTTCCTGGTGAAAAATTAGGCTTCCATTTTGAGACAGCTGTGAAGTAACAGTAGCATAGTGATTACTAAGCCCATCACTAAGCAGATGATTTTGTTGGTTTAGCACCATGCAACAACTTGTGATTTTCTCAAGCCAACTCATTTTTTTTTGTTGTTACCAGCCCCAAGAAAAAGCCTCAAGAATAGGGAGACACCTTGCTTGAAACATTTATCTCTCAGAAGTGAGAGACATCCACATACCCAAACCCTCTTTAAATATAAGTTTGAATCTTTGACTTAAGAAATGCAAAACAAAAGAAATAACCCAAACACTGCCTCTTAAAAAAAAATTCTCAACTCTGAAATATCTTGAAGTTTTCAGTTGAAAACAAGCCTGAATACATATACATAAAACCCAGGCCTGTCAAATAGCACATCTCTACCAGATTCCAAACCAACAAACTAATTTACATCCTGACCCACAAGAAATTTTCTAGCGACTGATACACAGGGAATTCAAAGGGAGTGGCCCATACTGTCATCCATCCATATAAACTAGCTACAAGCCAGTAGTACACTCATGTACAAATGGACCTCTCATGTTTGGTTTCTCATGAATAAAACTCTCTTCTCAAATTTTTAAACAGCTAACTACAAAGGTATATTCCACAGAACTCTGTCATAAAAAAGTGCTCAACAATACCAGACCTTATAGCCATCCATGTATTCTGTGTGCTTCCACACACAAACTTGACTGTGGGAAGATCCTCCTGCACAGCCTTTAATCAGCAACTCTCCATAATATACCCAGCAATCTAGAGAGGACAGCCTCTGACAATCCTTGATCATTGTAGGAGACCCCCTCTATCAAGTCAGAAAAGGATTTAGGAGGAAAGTTCCAGAACCACTTCCATCCTCAGGCTAGAGCTAGTTTAACCTCTGACAATCAAAGGGCATGCTGAATACAGTTGCTCCAGAAGACAAAGAAAGCAGCTGAATGTGAGTATGAAGATTAGGCAGAGAAGAACTATAGGTGTGCAGGAAAATTTTGCCATTACTCTTTCACTGTGTTTTTAAACACAGTATGGGACCACATTTCCCCTTTCTAGTACACAAAAAGTGCATTTCAGCCAAATCCTCAAAACCAGAATGAGTTTCACCTCAGTTCAGTCATCTTGGCTATACTGGTAATACTAGAACATCCAGCCTAAGAGGCTTTTGGAGTGAGCTTGGCTTAAAATTACATGTAGTCATAATGAGGTCCACACAATCACAAGTGCAGCCTTCAGAATTTTGATCTGCTGAACTGGCTTAACCCAGCAGGTCCATTTTGAAAATACAAGACTGGACAATGCAGGCATTCAAACTCTAAAGGTACATACGTAGTTTTCAGTTTTATAAGAAAACCCCAGAAACACAATTCTACATTTCTGTGTTTCACCATTTGTATACCTCATCCACTTCAGTATCCTTCCTCCTTTTAATTCAGGTTAGCTTTAATAGCCAATATAGTCTTACTTGCAAGGACTAAAGTCCGACAAAAACCTCAGCAGTTCCCCAAAGTGCAATACCTGGGTAAGTACTAATTATTCTGGAGTTTTTACTGGTCTGCATTTTCAGAACACTATCTCAAATCCTCCACTAGATGGTAGCTAGATACTATGTTGATAGTGCAATATTATGCAGTCTGTGATAGTCGCAAGAGCCACACCTGGTGACTATGATTTTTCAGGATTAATCACAGTACCTTAGGTTAAATATAAGATGTGCCCAGAGATGACACTGTCTTAATATTTAAGGGTAAGAGATGCCTTTAATTACACTATTCTGCTACTAAGGATTACTGTGGTCTCACAGAATTCTGCTCTTAGTTCAGTTTTGTGTTTGCCCACTACTGCAACCAGGTTTGCCAGCCTTCAGAGTCAGACATTTCTTTCAAACATCTATTTAACACATTTACTTCCCTCATCTGTTGAAAGACAAACCTTTTTTTCTGCAAAGCTCTTAATTAGATCCCTGAAAACTTTCAAAGTGGATTGCTTCAAATTAGGAAATCATTCAGCTGAAGTACTAATGGCCTGTTTGTATCAGTAGCCACTGACAATAAATGCAGAAGCACTTTACATAAGAGTATTTGCAAATGGCTTAAGCTGTTATTGATTATACTTACATACCATTCTCTAAGTTTCTGATCTCCTTCCACTCCAGTCTTGCTACACACTGGTTTAGCACCTGGGCAATAGTCCAGGTACTGTTGTGCTACAAACTCTAACAGCAACAACTTCTATTCAATGGCACAAAGTTACTGTTCCCATAGCAACAATACTAGTTTTTTCTATCCCATATTTCCCTTTCAAAACTGGAAGTACATAACAGCTAGACAAATGAGAAAGTATTCCAAACTTAACCATACAGTAGGCCACTTCACTAATTTTAATAGATTAACTAAGACAGTTTTTGTAAATGAACTAAAAGACGACTTCTTTCCTTTGTCTACTTATTAGGCAGATTATTACTTGCCAAGTGTTTTTACAGAACCATGCTGGAAGCACAAGAAAAGACTGCACTGAAACACATTATTCATTATATTCTGCTGTTCTAATGAAGTGGCTTTATACCCTTTATTTCTCCTGACAGCAAGGGAGATCATCTAATTAATCTCATAACTAGTCCATCATCTCCAATATTTCAAGGCTGCCAGTAGACCCCATTTACAAAGCAGTCTGAATTTGACTGTGCTTCTCCCAGTTTGAATGGGCAAGCTTTCATCTATCTCCCCTAAAACCAGAAGAAAACCTTCTCTCAAACCTCCTGTAGCTAGTTCCATGCAAAGTCTAAAGATGAAAGTCAGATGTACTTCTAAACCATGCAGGCCACAAGCATGGCAAATTAGTCCAGCAGAGGAGTTCTAGGGCTTGAAGAACCCAAGGCACAGTGACTACTAAGCCAGTTAACCATGAAGAGTCAGCTGCATAAATTTCAGAAAGCCAAGCCAGTAATTCAAGAAACATTCCAAACTCTTAAAAGGAATTTTCCAGCAAAATTTGTGAAAAACATCCAACACGTGAATAAATTATAATTTAAATGATAAAGTGATAATTGTACAAACAATGCCTCGAACCTAACTGAACAATTTTACTGTCAAGACAAGAGAGAACAAAAGATTTTGGGTCCCAATTTACTCAGGATAGACTGAAGAAAGTTACAAGAAGCAAGAGAGATCAGCCTAAGAAGTCATATAAACACATGAATCTGAGTATTCCCAATTCCCCTAGCACAGCTCTTCTGGAACAACTTTTCACAGCTTTAGCCAGATTCCATTTCAAATGGCCATAAAATGATTTATATTACCTGTTCATGCTTTCTCTAGATTGTTTCTATCTTCATCCCAACTTCTCACTCGAATTTGTTCTAATCGATTCTATTTTTTTACATCGAAAAATTTGCACAACTTTGAGACTTCCAAAGACTTCTTCCTATTTCTTCATTAAAGAAGTATTTTTATTCAAGTACAAGTAGTACATTTATTCAAGTAACATAGAAACATTCTCCCAGAGTCTTTTTATAAAGAGGTGAATTGACTCACATACAAGGTTCTCAGTCTAGCATTCATCATACCTAGCTAAAACATGGAATTGCTTTGGCACTAGCTGTAACTGAAAAGATAAAAAATACTTGTTCAAACCAAATTACCTAATATACATAGCAAGTCTCTACACCATCTAATCAAACAACTAAACTGAAAGTTTTTCTTCTTCATTACAACAGGTAACAAAGTAGAAGGCTTTGCAGATGTGACTCCTAAAAATACAGGTCTGCTGGAAAGCCAAATACAGTGTTTAAACAATTCAGGTTACTTCAACGAATCATGCTGGAATACATTAAGGATTTCACGCTATGACTACAGCACATAGTAAGATATTAAGCCTGTAACTGGTTTTGAGCAGGAAGACTCAACTTCTTATAGAAAATCCAGCAATCTTCAGTATGAACCCCTGCATGGAAAGATTTTGTATCACAAACAGCCACATCTTCCCACAGCAAGCAGGATACGCTCACTTATTCGCTTACCCTGTCTGAAAAAGGTTCCCATCGTGTAAAATAAGAGCTGTCCTTTGCTCCAGTGACAATGTTTACTCAGCACTGCACACTGATAACAAGGCCCATTGAATCTAGAGATTCATTTTCTGTCATGCATTCAGCTAATACTTTTATGTGTGTTACCTCCTAGTGACCAGAGTTTGATAGCCAGCAGCCAGATCCACTGGTCAGGCATTTCCAGGCAGGAAGAAGAAACTAATTACATTGCAGGTACATGTCAGAACTCATCCCCATGCAGGCCACCAATTGTTGGCATCAGTGCTTGGTACCAATTGACAGTGCGTGGGGACTGATTGTCATTTTCAGTTTATCACCTTACTGTAAAACTTCCATACTCTCTCTCTCTGTTAGTTCCCACAGGCAGCTCCTCTTAACACCAACTCCTTTTCTCTTTCTTCTCCATGGCTGGCTGACTCCTTCCTGTCCCTTGCACAACTACCTGACCCTTCCTCCTTACAGCACAGCCAACAAACTCCAACTCTCTTCTCAACCACCTAACCCACTCTTTTATCACACTCATCCTTATTGGACACAGCTGTGGCCTACTAAGGGCAGGCCTGTTCCTACTCTTTGGTAATTAGTACAGCTGCAACTCTTCAGGGGAGAGATTGCCTTCAGCACTATCTCTATTCTCTTACAATCCATGCTCCCACAGGTACACAATCAAGATACTTAAATTTTGGGTGTACTTAATATATTACTTCCTTCCCCATTACTGTGCTCTGCATTTTCAGTGAAAATACAAAGGAAGTGTTAAAACTTCCAATGGCACAAAAAGTATATACTGTCATCCCTGTATTTATCAGACCTTTTTAATCTGAATGGCTAAACAAGACTTGTCATATTCTCTATCTATATTATGCTCCTGTAAGAAGTTGTCTGCCTACCTCAGCTAAGTAATCTTAAAAGATTTTTTTAATGAAATTCATGTCAAGTACATCTTTTTTAAGTTCCAAATAGCAATAGGAAAAGATACTATTTCTTAATTATTTTTCATTAGTAGATATAAAGGATTAATTTAGCAGTATGTTCTTAAAGGAGTGTCTACTTGCTATTTATTAACTCAAAAGAATAAAAAAGCATATATGGATGAGTGTTCTGTCAGCTATCTTTGTGCCTCCATCCTAACGTGCTGTTCTGCTGCTGTCAAATATGCCTGTGTTTCTGTACACTAAGGAGAAGGAACCACGACAATCTGTTCTCCCTTTAAAAACACAATCTGTGTTTGGCTGGCTGAAAGAAAAAACAAGAAGTGAATATGTTACAGTACTTGAAAATTCCACTGAACTAAGTTCCAGAACTAAGCTTTTAGAACTCCTGAGACTTTTTGCTCTAAGATTTGTGTTCATGCTTTTTCAATATCAATAAAAGGTCTACTGCACTGAATTGTTAAATGCCAAATTTCTGCCATTTGCCAGGTGAGGGAGAAAAAAATAGCAAGCCTACAATATGAAATATGATAAAGATCCTGAGATTCTAAGCTTTTGTCTATTTGCCAAAGACATTACCTAATTGATGACATTGTTTGCTGTACATACACACAATTGGTCAGCTCACACTTAAATCATTCTCTTGAAGACTATACAAAAACCCTCGGCTTAATACATGTTATAAATGTCACAAGAATCCCATTCTGACAAGAGAGAATAAAAGTTCTACACATTCCAGCAAGATATGAGAGACAGTAACAACAGCCTGACCCAGTACCTCAGGAATCAGAAACTGCAGAGCAAAACAAGGAGAAAGCCAGATGAAAAGCCAGTGCAGGTTTACTGCAGTCTAAAGCTTTATTTTTACGACAGTATCTAATCATTTATTTTCAAATCAGATCTTATCACTTACTTTCAAAGAAAGACTGACCTGGGTTTTTTTGTTGTTTATCTAGACATTCCCATTTAAGAATTATTGCTCTCCCTCTGTTTCAAAACTGCACCATAACAAGCTCTGTCCCAACAAGCTCTGCCTGCTCAAAATTCAAAATTGTGCCTACCTCTCACCAATCCAAAGTTCTTATTGTTTAAAACAAAAATTATCTTCCTTTTTGACATCACCTTCAGAGCACTGTATAAAAACCAATTTTAAATTTAAATTTTTTTAGCTAAATCCTGTCCTGAAGATCCTAAACTCATTCTCTCATCAGAAGCTTTCCTTACTCTACTGAAACACCCTACAACATTTCTTACTCATTTCTTTAGTAATCTTTTTTTCTCATTGTACATTTGGGTGTTTTCTGTAGCTTTTATCAGCTCCTTGCACCCCCTTCATAATCCTATAGTATATGTGCTTTTCAAAAGCATATAATAAATTACAGATACTTACAAATTTTTTTTCCATAGATTTTTATGGACCCTTCAGCTATTTGCAATGTGGCTCCAAACCTGCCTTGTCTATTCAGTGACAGAGACTCTTACATAACCAAGTTTGTGAGTGTCTATGCCATTTAATGATAAGTAATTTCAGAAGAGAAAGAACCATTATGGAAAATTGTAAAGCCAGCTTGTTATAAGAATTTCTTCAGCAAGCAGACACTAAAAGCCCAACAGTTTTTGAGTTGCCAGTCTTTCATATTTCCTCTGAGAAGAAACATCCTAAAACAAAAATTATTCAACAATTGTTCTTAAATACAATAAATGCATGGATTAAAGGTAACTAATATCAAAAAAATAGAAGAAACAAAACCCCACTGTACTTTACAGTCCATGCACTATTAGAGTTATGTATTCTCAACTTCGGCATCCAATCCAATACTTAATTTTGTTTTACTCAAAATACAGAATTAAAGACACACCAAAAAACCAGTTTGCAGAATTAGAAACAATTCACCCACATCAACTAATTATTCTTCTAGGAGTCAGACCTTGAGGCAAAAGAATGCTATCAAGTGTAAAGACAAACATGTTCCTCCAGCTGTTTGACATACTTATTGGACATAATAAACTTGATATGCTGGAGGCTATAATTAATCTTTACTAAGTGAACACTCCTCTCATGATGACTTGCCTACTGAGCTGTCTAATGACACTTAAGGCTTTGATAAGTAAATAAATTAGTTCATCATGGTCAGACAGTCTTCCCTTTTTTTTTTGAATGAGATCACAGCTTTCTTTATCTTACGTGTATCACTCAGTCATCACCAGCTACAATACTCTGACCCTGAAGCTGACAAAAGGACATTCCACTCAAAGCTCCCAACTCTAATTTCTGTATTACTTCCAATGCCTTAATTTCTGCTTAAAAAAAAAAAAAAAAAAAAAAAAACCAAAACCAAAAAACCCCAAAAAACCCAATCGAACAAACAAAAAAAAAAAAAACCAAACAAAAAAAAAACTGGCAATCGATACTGGTAAGAGCTTTGTTTTAAAATTACACTGAAAAATAACAATATTATTTGCTTTTCTGTTGCTAGATCTCATGGCTCACAATAACATGCACAAAAGTAAAGCTGCAGTGCCCTCTTGTGAGCAGTCAAACCTCATTTTTGCAGAAGTAGATTTAAAGATATTATGAGGTTAGGAAGAATTTGCACTACAAACTGTCTCTTCTGAAGGCCTGGCACTGTATGTATGCACTTTATATATACATACACACACCTCCTCCATCTAACTGTTCTGAAACTGATAAAAGAGGCTCCTAGAAAAAAGCAAAAGACAAGTATTTTCCTTTTCAGTAGAATTTAGGTCATTTCTTTATTCCCAACTCCAAATAGGGGAAGCCAAAAACCATAATCAAGGAGCACATTCTTATTAAGTGACACTGGAAAAAAATACAAAAAACCCAACAAAATAAAAGCCCCAAACCAGAAAGAAAAAAAAAAAAAAAAAAAAACCAAACAAAAAAAAAAACACAAACTCCCATGCATGTGCTCACATCCACAATTCAAGTAGCCTTCAGGCTACTTGAATTTAGGCATTAAATAACTCAACTGACAAGGACTGAAGGGAAAATTAACTATTAGAGGAATTCAAAAAAAAGTAAAAGAGAGCAAAAGCAATAAAGCAGCTAAGCAATAAAACCAGCATAGCCAAATGCAATCCTAATTCCTTACATGTCTGTGGGGAGCTATTATAAGATGGTGATAAAAGTCTGTACAGGTAGAACAAATATTTAAGATCTTATTTTTTGTGAATAACAGAAGTTCACTAGAAGTCAGCAATTGTCTCATACTAATGTCACTTTTAGTATCCCAAAGCATTACAAAATATAAGATCAGTTACAAATATCTGAAAAGTTACTAAATTTTAAAGCAGCAGCAGAAAACTAAACAAGTGACACCAAAACAATTCCCCACTGTTGTTTCTGTTGCCCAGGAATCACATTAGAATTAATTTTCTAAAAAGTGATGATGTGTTATCTCCCAGGCAATGTTTTGCTAAGACTCAAATTTCTCACTTCCTTTGCACATGTTTACTGTATGCAGTAATCCTCAATCATTGAGCAGACAACCACTAGATACACATTTAGGCTGGACATTATTGCTTCAGTGATATTTCCACAGGTAACAATTATAAAGGCCTTTAAGTTTCATTTCACTATCTTCTTCCAGTTTGTGACTGGTAAAGAACTTTTACAGAAGTGAAGCTGAACAAGAAATGCAAGTCAGAACATTTGCACCTCTTTAAAAGTTCATATTACCATATTAACTAATCACTTGTAAGCAGATGTTAAATATTTGACTTCAGCCCAGAGAGTCAAGGTCCAAAGGAAATTCATTTGTTTAGGCCCAGATTCAAAGAACTATTTCAATTGAGTTTAGGTAGACAGGTCCAAGTTACCACAAAACACCAACAAACAAAACCTCTCTCCTGCGGCTTCCTAAAATCCCTGGCAGACAGACACATCTCTGCTCTGCCTTTGCTCCCTCTTGGACAGTGTCAGTCCTGCAGGCGGGAAGAAGAGCCACAGCCTGTTTGTGTGGCTCTTACAGTATTCAGGATTGCCCAAAGCACTTTAGCCAAATGACTGCTGAATCCCACAGAGTTCCCTGAATCAGTCCTCAGGAGACGATACTTTGGGGCACATGCACACAAGACTTCTTAGGTTGGGAAGTCTTTCAATCAGTACCCTTCTGCAAACCCTATGGCAGGCACAGCAGTCCCACAGAGCCACTCTGGAGATGCATTGCACAGACCAGCGAGACTCCTGGTCTAGAGCAGAGAATGCAAGTTAAAATACATGTGCTACAGTAATCAAGTGCTCAGCTACACAATTTACAGAGTTCAGTATCATTAGCCATCATACCTCAGAAACTCACAAGACAACTTTTTGCACAAGCTGTGTGGTACTGATCAAGTTTACACAGTAATAAATTTCTTTTACACAAGTGCTGATCTACAACCTTTCATCTGCATGTACTCAGTTAAAAGCAAAGGGAAGAAGGTTCACTTTAGAAATGATTGGTATTACTGACACCAAAAAAAGAAACTTTTTTCAAATTTGCCAGGTGAGTTTTAGTCTCAGTTTAGAGAATTATAAAAGAATTGAACTCATGAACTTGTTTTCGGTTTCATGATTACTTGGCTATTACCTCAGTGGAAATTTGAGGTTTACTTATTGAAGCCAACACTGACAATAGACTGAATCGTGGGTTTATAGTTTCACCACAGATTTTTTAAAGCAACAAATTATAACCCCCATTTTTCATCAAACAAAGACTCAACTAGTTGGCTTGGCATAGTATATTATTTAGATTTATAAAACAAACTTCTCAATATGTTCAAGACACCACAGGAGATACCAAATTCCTAGAATGGGTTTAGATATTAGAAAACAAGCTTCAGGAAAGCATGTCTCTGCCAGTCTTGTTCTGAGTGGCAGCCTTGTCGTCCAGCATGTCACCTGGCCCTACCCCATTTTCTTGTAACCTGCAAATGCCTCTAAGCAGCTAATAAAGCTGTTAAACAGAACTAGTCTCAGTATGGATCCCTGGGGTATTTTTTCTGTTACCAGCATTTGTACAGAGTATTAAACACTCTCCCATGCCTGTTCATCCAGTTTTCCATTCACCTGATTACTTACCCATTCAGAACATGAAATCCTAACTCGGACAGATGAATACTGCTGGACATATGATGAAAAGCTTTACAAAAGCTGGGATAAGTGGCATCCACTGCTGTCCATCTCCTGTCATCCACAAAGGTAATTTTACCAAAGAAGTACATTCTGTATCCTGTAATGAGCTCTTTCCTACAGAATAAAGGCATCTTTCATTTTACAGACAGCTAAAAATTCAGCTATAAAAGAAAATTAATGTTCCAGCAGCTTCAGAACAAACCCGTGTCAATGGGAAGGACCACAGGAGGGCAGCAGGACCTTTCTGCACAGAAGAAAAAACGAATGGTTTGGGCACACTGGGCAGTCACTGCTCGGCCGGCCGTACTCTGCCTCCCTGTCACATGCAGGTACTGAATTAAAACATAACCTTTTAGGGGTTTATTTCATATGCTGCTCACAACTGATATATGGATACCCAGTTTACGTAAGACAGTATTTCCAGCTCAATTTTCACAGGTGCTTAAATGAACTCTAATAACCAAGAGGGTGTTCTATGTTTTCCCTCAAGTTTAAAGGATTCCAATGTTGCCTAGTTTTACAGCTAGCTATGGACAGACTGAAAACAGTCCCCAAGCTACAACCTCAACAAGTTTAGCAGAGCTACAGGGAAAAGCCTGTAGAATTCCAGCTTCTCTTTCTGATCCATATATCCTCGGACACAATTGTTCTCAAGCATTGTGAAAGAAATAATTTTTGTCCTAATCTAAAAAGATTTATAATGATATTCTGGTTTACATCTGCCTCTGCTAGGACATGAGAGAAACCATCTGCTTCCGGGTACTTCCTTTGCATCTGCAGTGTTTCAGATGTGCAGGTGCACAGCATAGCTGCTCCCTGCAGGAGTTCCAGTGTTCATTCCAGCTCACAGAAACCACAAACTGCCACATGACAGCACAACGAAACAAGCAGAGCTCCTCAGTTTGAACCTTATGGGAACATGTGACTTTGAATATATTCACAGGCAAAATGATGTGAGCAGAGCCCCTCACCTTGCAGAGTTGTTAACAGCTCCAGAAGCTACCTGGAGAAAGTGTTGTGTTCCCTGTTCATGCTGCAGGTTGCAGAGGCACATGCTGAGCAGTCAAACACCTCAGCAAAGGCTTGTTTTGTGTGGCACTGCAGGTCTTCAGCTGCATCCCAAACCCTGACCAGGCTTTTAAAGCACATCAGCAAAGACTGGGAAAGCTGCTCCAACACAGCGATCCGTGCACTCAGCTGCTCTCAGCTTTCCCAAGTCACACACGGTGGCTATTGGAGAAGGATCAAAGCAGTCACTGTGGCAACAGCAGAATCTCAGCAGCACATTCAGTTAAATGAGAACTTGATTGCTCTCTCCAGCTAACTGAAGGTTGTAGTCAGGTGGGGGGAGGTTTCTTCTCCTCAGTAACAAGTGATAGGACAAGAGGAAATGGCCTCATGTTGTGCCAGAGAAGGTTTAGATCAGAGATAAGGAAAAGTTTGTTAACCAAGAGTGTTGTAAAGCATTGGAACAGGCTGCCCAGGGAAGTGGTGGAGTCACCATTCCTGGAGAGATTTAAGGCATGTAGATGTGGCACTAAGGAACATGGGCTGGTGGTGGGCTTGGCAGTGCTGGAGGAACGGGTGGACTCAGTGATCTTAGAGGTAATTTCCTACCTAAATGATTCAATAGGTAATTTGAGCCCTGACCTCAACACCTCTGCAGCAACTTCCATGGATAACCAAAGTACAGGAAAGTACAGCAACTGATTTCCTCTGTTAGAGTTTTTCTTGCAAAATTTTATTCCATGCTTACAGAAGGATAAAGGATGAGTGTCCTTGTTTGGAGTACAGAGGACCTTTCCCTCTATAGGCTACAATGGGTTACAAGACACACACGTGGTAAATCCTAAGGCAGAATAAATCACTATAGTTCTGTGGGAACCAAGAAAATTAAAAAATGTATGTGTTCTAAATCTATGGTACATGACACATCCAAAGAAATGTATTAAAAAAAAAATAAAGAGTGGAGAGACAAAGTATTCTTTTCTTCTTACCAAACCCAACATTTCAAAAGAGTGACCAATACATTATGATCAAGACAATATAATTACCTTGTGAAGCAGTGCTGAGAAAATAAAGATACCTTAAAATGAAGAAAACTGCTAAAATTATGATTGCTTGACACAACAGTAGGATTTCAGGGTGATGATGTAAAATATCAGAAGTTTTGATGGAAATAAAAATTAACACTGTGTAAAAGCCATCTCCAAAACTGATGAGACTTGTTTAAGAAAATGAAGCCTAAAACAAAAATCACCATTTAATTCTGTATACTTACGCAACCTATTTGTTTTCTGTATTCTAAAAGGATTCATCCAAACATTAGGTGCCCATGAGTTTCAATGTCCTTTTGAGCAGCAGAATAACCAGTCACATGATCCTATTTTTGGTCATTCATGTGATTTATGATTCTAAGCTTGTGCTCTCAACGTCTGACACTGCCATTCACACTATCCAGAGCTGAGAGCACTTCACAGGGTTACACTGGTGTTGATAGCTTTATTAAGGAAGTACTACCACTGCCTGGCTAATTCTAAAAAAAGGGTGAGGGCCAACTTTTTTTCATTGAAGTACGTGCTTATTTCTTTATGGGGTCTAGAGGAGCAGAGAAATAAAGCTTTTGATTTAGAAGCCATTAGGATTTTACAAAAAATAACCAAACAAAACCACAACAGTTATATTTTTTTAAAGTTTTTTTTTTCTATTGCTAGTGAGAGAAAGGAAAATTAGAAAGAAAAAAATCTATAGGGCTGGCTAAAAGAAGAGAGTAAATATAGAAAGTTTAGTGTAAGTATTAACAATAGTCTTCTGAATAGTCTGAGAGGAAGATTGAAGTTTTTGTGATGAAGGAATTGACAGGGAGAAAGAATAAAGTACTGTAAAGCTAAAACATTGAAGTAGCTTGCTTAAAGGCTTGTCTTCTAAACCAATGCTAAGACCCTACCTTATGCTTGTAGCCACAGAATCTCAGCAGAGAAACTATTTAGAAATTCTGTAATCAATTAATGAATTATAATATATAATTAAGCATATAAGATGTACAACAAATCTGACACTTAGTATAATTACAAAATTTGCCTTAAAAATATCCTAACTATAGAAGCAACAGGTTGGAGAGAATCAGAAGTATATTCCTAGTTCCCTGCTAGCAAGGAATGGAAGACTTACAGTGAGATTTCTGATTGCCCCATGCCTGTAGCTCTCACAGGCATAATATCCAAGTGTAGATAACTCTGACTGGGAATTTTCTTGTATTCTTGGAATTCTTAATTTAGTCTTCAAGTCAACTCACAAGAGTTATGTAACTGTTCACCTAAAGTGTTTTTTCCTTTTTTTTTCCCACTACTTATTTGCCACAGTAGATAAAGCTGTAGGCAAGACCCAATAAAGTTCCTCACTTCAGCTGTGCTAGAAACTCCCTCCTCGAACTTTTTGCTCTGCTGTCCTGCTACAGGGAAACGAGTCCTCTAACAGCTTTGTAGCTTGACACTTCAAAAAGAAAAGTTATTCCAGATGATACTAAAGTGTCTTTGGCAATGGTTACTTCTAAACTTCGATTTTGAAATCAATACTTGTGGTTTAATGCACTTCATTTTAATATGTTTGAAAAAAATATTATGTGAAAGAAAAGGCTTATAGTTAACGTTGTTGGAATGTATGTGCCCTGTTAGCATGTTCAAGAAATGTATTCCAAAGTGGATTGATACAGTGTACCTGAGGCTACACTCGTCCTGCCTGGCATCCACCTCTGCCTTTAACAGGCGGGAATTCCCCTTGCTCTCCCTGCAAGCCCTTGGCTGTCAATGGAAGACTGGTGATGCCACCGCTGGGTCAGACGAACTGAGCTGGCAGCCCACGGGCTCTGCCTGGAGAGAAGGAGAGAAAGCCTTGGCTAACGAGCACCATCCTCAGTACCGGTGTCAAACGCGCCCCCGTGATTTCCTGGAGCGAAGGCGGCATTGCCGCTGCTGGGCGCGCTCCTCCGGAGGCACGGCCGGGTCGCCCAGAGCGGCTGCGTGAGCGCCTCGCCAAAACGCGTCGGAACGCCAAGTTTCCCTTTCCCAGGGAAAATCCCCGCTCCCCCCG
>WBNO01010626.1:92736-183134 GCA_013400575.1 Peucedramus taeniatus
ATGGAGGCGGCGGGGGCGCCCGGGATGCGGGCCCCGCCACCCGCGGCCCCGCCACAGCGCCCAGGGGTGGCCGGGGGTGGGGGCGAAGTTTGAGGGGAGGAATTGGGTCTTCCCAGGGTCGCAGGGTGGGGGAGAGCCTGAACGTCTTGCCCTCTTACAGGTAAGAAGATGGCAGGGCGAAGGGAAGAGGGTTGGTCTCCTTAGGGAAGTCAGAGGAAAAGGCTGCATGTCTCTCTCCCCCACCGAGGAGGTGGCAGTGGGAGAAAAGGGTTGGGTGGATGAAGGTAGGGAGGGCAAAAATATCCCCGGCTACCTCGTGTCGTTTAGGAAGAGGGTGCGAGGCAGGGAAGGGATGCAGAGCCTCCCAGGCAGAATAGTGGGCATGGCAGACCTGGCTTCTCACCACACAAGAGAACAGAGGTGGGTAGAGAGAGGAATTAAAATAATTTCCCAGGGCAAGAGAAGCAGTAAGAAAAGGAGGAGCCGAGTTTGGCAGCTCACTGGCTTGGATTGACCACAGCATGATCCGTGGGAGGAGGGGAAAGGAAGGTGACAGGGGAGGGTTGACAGTGGGTGAGGTGTGTCCGGGAGAGATGGAGATGGGCATGCATCTGCTGTCCTTCTGGGCTGCACGATTTCTGGGGTGAGGAGAGCTGGTGGTGCATGGCCACAGGTTCCCACTGCATGGGTGGAGACTTAAAAGGGGATTTGGCTGTCAAAGTGAAGGGTTAGAATTTATAGACTGGCCTTTTCCAGGAAGGGGCTGCAAGCTGACCTCCTCCAGGGATGACAAGGAGAGGTTTTCGAGGCCAGCTCAGTACTGTTGGTAGATGGCACTGGGTGGATAGGTGGCATGCATCTCTATTCTAGTGAAGTGGAGAAATTGTCACATTTCCCACTGAGGCTTAACACACTGAAGTGTTAAAACCTCTTAATTTCTTCTTTACACACAAATTTTTATGAACAGGGATAAAAAACAGCTGGAAAGGATTCTGAATTCTCTCTTTTGGTAGGATAGCTTTGACAACATGCTTGATGTAGATGCTTTCAGTTTGTAAGAAATGGTTTGCTCTCCTGACTATTGTGCCTTGACTCTTTAGCAGCTGAGAACTTCCTTCAGTTATGAAAGCCATTTAACTTCATCTGTGTGAGAAAATACAGCTTGGTCTCCCTCCATTATGTAGAAGAGAGCTGAACTCTTCGGTGCTACAGTCCCTTCTCATGGGGGACAAAGTAACAATTTGTGTGACAGGATAGGGTTTCTAGTTCTCTTGTGTATTTTTTGAGACTTTTAAGAAGTAGCCTTAAAGAGTAACTCTCCTCTGTCTGGAGAACTAGGCTCCTCCTGAGAGCTCCCTGCAACTGTTTTTAAACCTGGATCATTCAACGCCATCAAGTTCCCAGTTGGCAGGTGTGAGGTAAAAATAATTATTTCACCTTGTTTTACATGTAATCATTTGTGTGCCGTTATACATGCGTTTATAATTCAAGGCAGAATATTAATATTCAGTCATTTTTGAGCAAAATATGGATTTTTATCCTGTCTCTGAATTTTAGTTTTTTGCACAGATCAACTTTTTGTTAGTTTCACAAGGTAAATATTTTTAAATCAAAAATTATTCCTATCTTAGACTTTGTGAACTGTTAAAGAAAGAGTAGAAATTAATAGCTTTTGGGCTTACTAGTTTCTGCACAGCCTCAACACCTTATACCTGTAGCTAATAATGACGTTTTCATTCTTGCCACATCTGTCAGGTGAGGCTTCCAAAGTGCCATGGACTTCAATGCCCAGATTGTGTAAACCAAAGAGGAAAACTTAATATACATGTTTTTGAATGTTAACCAATTCAGGGATCAGTGTGCCAGGCCCTTTGCCCATAACTCACAGGCTCATGGAGAAGTTGGTGAGAAGCAAGGTAGGATGTGAACTTCAGGTATCAACTGCTCTGTGGTTAAGGGCCATTGTGGACTCTCTTACCTTAAAGTAAACGTGAAGGAGCTTTTTTTCTTTCCCTGTTAGTGAGTAAGCTGCATCAATTTACTTTGCATTTATAAGATTACAAGGGCAGGCACCTAAGGAGTTACAGTGCATCTGTGCTGGTTTACTTTGTGCTAGCTTGCTTATTTGTATTTAACCAAATCGTTCTATTTATACAACTTCATGCTGCTTTTATACAACTTCAAGCCATAGTAATTCATGCCATTAAGAGGTTATCATTTTTACTGTAAAAAGAAGTGGAATTTGAAGTTTAAGACTTCTTCAGGAATTTTGAGGAGTCTCAGCACCTTCTCATTTCTCATGAGCTGCTCGTGCTAAATGCTCCTGGAGATTAGTCCAAGAATTCAGTTATGCTAAAATGTTGATGAAAGCAGAGTATGGTTTTTAAAAAGTATTCTTAGTGGTGTTATCTAAAAGATGTATGACATGAACCACTATTGAGAGACTACAGAGACCCCAAACCAGACAATTTTAATTTGTTTGCTTTTATGAGTGAGATAAGTTAATGATGCAGGCAGATGAAGCCCAAAAGATTGACCTGCTGCTTTAAAATTGCTTTTTCTTGAAACCCACAAAGTAAGTAAATGCACATTTGTTCTCACTTGGTTTATAGGTTAGTTTTAAGGGTTTTTTTAATGTATCTTATAATAAAAATATTCCCTAGATTTATGGTATATGTATCCTTCAGACACTTTAAAAGTACAGGTAGGCTGGACAATTATATATTTTATGGGTTCAGATTCCTTACAGTGCATTTTTTTTTCTTCTGTATCAGTCTTGCAGAAAGAAGTGCCCAAAGTGCATTTCTTTGATAATTTTCATGCAATTTAGCATGGAGTCAAATGGCATATCCTATTCATCACTGAATAGGATGAATAGGAATTCATTCTCTTCCTTTCCACCATTAGATATGAACAGAATTCTCAATAATGCTTGATACTTGTGTTTATGAAGCATCCAGCTGAAACATTTCTGTGTTTAACCAAAGTTTGGTAGCCCATCACACCCAGATTCTTTCCTAATTTTGTCAATACTTTATATTCTTCCACTGACCTATTTGGAGTTGTCCTTTTAATGGTCTTGGCTCTATCAAACCATGGAGCTATGAGCTTAATGAAGACTTTGAAATCTCACACTTCCTTGGGCTCCCATTCTATTTCCCAGTGCTCTTCCTGTAGTCAGAAGTGGAGCCTCAGGAATGTGGGGTATCCGAGTACACGGGAATGGGTGATGGAGAAACCAGCTGTTTATTTAGTCAAACTTAGAGAACTGGTAGTTAACATTATTATATTGTTGAAGTATTCTCTTTCTCCTTCAGCAAAAGAAATTGTCATGCTAAGAAGTGATTGTTTTGCTGATGGAACAGCAACTGAAAAGTATTTGCAGCTTTTGCTTTAGCTGAAGGAGCAGCAAGATTCCCATATTTAATCTGACCAGATCATAAACGTGAGAGTGAGCTGAACACACAACTTTCTTATTTACAGTTAGTGCAAGGAGCATTTTTAAGCAGTATTTTTTTCTACAAGTGTTACAAGAGAAAAACATAATGTGGTTTACAATGACTACGTTTTTGAGTAACTGCAGTGTTGAAAACTTGCAGAAGACCAATTCTAAATATTTTTTAACAGTGTGGGTAATGAAGATTTATGTTGACTTCAAAAACATGAGGACCTTAGGAATACTTTCAAAATCTGTATGTAATAGAATTCAGACATATATACTCTGCCTCATATCAGAGTGAGCTCTAGTGATGAAGCAAAAGGCTACTTTTGGAAGCACCTTGGATCCAAGTCCCACTTTCCGTGCTGACTCTACACTACGTTCACTTTCTAAGCTGCAAGAAAAATGTTACAAGGTAGGAAGCATTTTTTAAAAGTCAGAATTCAGCAGAAATTCATTGGTAAGATATGGCATCTGTCAGTGAGCAGATGTGTTGAAATGTTCAACTTCATTCAGGCAGATTATCCAGGTGCTGCCAAATATTAATGTCTTTAGGCTGGCAATGTACACACATCTTTCTCTTTGTAAGTGATATTTTTTTGTTTTAATCTTAAATCAAGAGTTAGAATTTGCAGGAAGATGGAAAAATGTTCCAAACCTTTTTCTGGAGACAAATAGTAATTTTGACTTTGTTCTTTATCTGAGTCATATTAGAAAATGTAACTCTGGTTACTAAATTGTTTCCGTCTGCAGTGTTTTCTTGGGCACTTTTCCTTGTACTGCATGAGCAGCATTAAAAGGTCTGTTCACTCTTTTGTGCTGGTCACTAAAATTCAGAAATTCCTCCAAAATCTGTTCTGTAAATGGCTTTTGAAGAGAAATGGTTTTATTGCATTTGATACTTAACACCCTAGTGAAGAAACTTTTAAGCTTCAAAAAGACTTCATTTGTGTAATGCCATGAAAGTCTGCCCATCTGATATTCCATATGTTATCAGAAATCCAAGACTTCAGTACAATAAATTTGTGTTTTCGGTTACCCTATAGTAAAGCTATTGTAGTTATGGCTTCCACCTACATGAAAAACAGTGTTAGGTAGGACAATGGGCTAGAGTCCTTGTAATATGATGTTACTGGTTTCAGCACGTAGTTCTTGAAAGTATTTTTTGGCTGTTTTTCAGAAGCTAAACCTGAATTTAGTTTCAGAGACAGGTTTTTAAGTAAGTTTGTAAGAATTAATTATAAATATTCTTGACAAAGAGATGAGTATTGTCCCATATAACTGGGGAAGTTTCCTTAAAGTCCCATTTGACTGTCAGACTCTTGTGACAGAGTATTGATATCACAGTAGAAGTTGTCTGTTGCAGGTGAATTCAGGAACGTGTCTTGACTATGCTGGAAACCATGAGAGAAGATGAGAAATGATGTTTTGCTTGAGTTATTAGTTTTAATTGATTTCCTAATTTAAGAACAGTATACTGAACTAATTGTGAGCTCAGAACATCTTGCTTCACGTGTGCCTGGGAGGAACTCTTCAGGAAACTTTCTTACCAAGTCTCCTTAGAAATACTTAAAAAAAAAACCAACAAAACAAAACAACAGAGATTTCGTATGCAGCCTCCTTCTTGAATGGGGCAGACCTGTGATACAGATGAAACTCCTTATGCCAGTAAATGTAGGATGTCTGAACCTGTTTTGTTTAGTAAAGTACTGGCATATCCTAATCTGGCAGTGTCAAGACTTGAAATTGTGCTTTTTTTTCCCTAATGCAGATTTCTGTCAATGTCAAGCTTTCACAGCTGTCTGTACTCATCGGCCAGGATCCATAGGCATCTGTAAAACAGGCACAATCCTTTGCATTGTTCTAATTGGTACTTCCAGGTTGTAACCTTGCAGTAGTTCACAAAGATGCTTATCAGGGTAGAACATGAGAATTATTGGAAGATACTGTATTATCAGATTGTGAATTGAAAGAGGGCTGTGCTATGATGTCTTCTGTCTCTTATGTTTTGTAATGAAATCTTGGTTTAGGCCACGCATGAAAATAAAAAGGTTTTTTTCTGATTTTTAATGCAAATGTTTCTCTGAATCTTAAAATGGCCTAAATGTTCCTGAGGAAAAACACTAGAATTCAGAAACATATTTTGTAGGTCTAATTTAAGGTGTAACGCTGAAATTGATAGCTAAACAATAGAAAGCCTGTAATGTTTACATCTAAAATCTCAGCAGCACCAGAGGATTTTCTTTTTAAACTTACAAGGAAGTTTGTGTAACTATTTCTAGTGATCAGAAGTAAACTGCAAACTGTAAATACATTACACTGAGTATGTTACTCTCTTTTGACCACTAAATTTCCAAAAGAGACATTTGTACAGGTACACTAAAAGTAAAAAAAGTTGGATGTAGTAGAATTCAAACCTGAAGAACAAAACATGGGAAGTTTTTGTCATCAGTATTAGAAAGAAATCACTGAAGTCCTGAAATTTATGAAAATCTCCACATATACATTTTAGAGAAACAAAATTGGAAGGTTCTATGAGCAATTACCGGTTACTAATATGAATTTCTTCAGTAGTCTGGTGGCCAAACACATTAGCTTCTTAACAGCTATTTTCACTAAAATAAACTGACTTGGAGATCAACTTTGTTCTTTGCAATAAGGTATTCCAAACTCCTGGTATCTTTCTAGATTTCTGTCAATAGCAGCAGATTAACATGTTGTCATTCTCTGTATTATCATTGTCCCTTTGTTGCAGTTAACATCCACAAGATATAAATGACATAATAGAAGGTATATATACATATCTGCCCTTTTCATGCAAAGTCTAATGGGTTTGTTAAACAAACAAGAGGAAGGGTTAAAACTAAATTGGGAGACTATATGCTGAAGCAGCAGATGCACACCTACATGTTTTGTTCTGCAGGTGTGCTTTGAGGGCAATAACCTTTGGCAGAAAGGTGAAGAAGGTAGTTGAAAATAATAATGTCTTCGGCTGGTGCTGTTAAATTGTCTAAAGGTATTTGCCAATACTGAAGAGATAAAAGCACATGAGGATGTTGTGCAAAACTAAACTGTTTTATTAAAATATACATGATATTTTAAAAAATAAAAAAAATTTGGGTAGCTATTCTCAACTAACTGAAACAAGTCGTTTGTTTCCTGTTAGAAAATGCATATAAAAATCCATGGTTTAGTGTCCAAAATAAGAATCACAGAATCACAGGATGGGTCAGGTTGGAGTTGGAAAGGACCACAGTGGGATCACCAGGTCCAACCTCCCTGCTCAAGCAGAATTACCCAGGGCACAGGGCTGTGTCCAGACAGTTCTGGAATGTCCCCAGTGAGGGAGACTCCACAGCCTCTGGCCAGGCTGTTCAGTGCTCGGGCCTGCACAGCAAAGAACTCCTTGCTCATGTCCAGGTGGAGCTTCCTGGGCATCAGCTCCTGCCCCTTCCTCTTGTGCCATTGCTGGGCACCAGGAGCAGAGCCTAGTCCATCCTCTGGCACCTCCTGCAGATATTCAGATATTTAGAGAAATAGCCAAAATACCGTTGTTCACTTTTGTTTTGTTTTTATTTTAGTAAGAGTAATGCTTTAGAAATTCATCAAGAAACACAAGGAAATTGTGTTCACTTAGAGAAATGTATATTTTCAGTATCTTATGAAAATACTATATTAGTTGGACTAAGATTTTTTTTTAACTTTCTAAGGTAGTTCAGTATGGACCTAGTCATGCTTAAAACAAATGTAGTTCTGGTTCTATTTAATAAAGTGTAACTTTTATTATGTATCAGTTAATTTTACCAATTCAAGATTTAAAAGTAAGCATTAGACCTTCTCCCAAAGAAAGGATCTTTACAGTATAATTTTTTTAACATATCACACTTAACAGATACATGTATATGTATATATGTGTATTTAAAAGTTCACGTGCAATATAGCTTATGTAGAATCTGTGGAGATAGATCCCATTTTGGAGCTTATAGAAGCTCTATGTTCCTTTTGTGTGGATTTCTCTTTGGAACTTCATATAATCATTACTGAATCTTTTGTTGTCAGAAGTATTTTTTGTATTTCACATTTAGAATAATGTATTGTAGACCTGGTGAATGTATATCTAGTTACATATGGTTTTTTCTTCCTTTCAATGTAGGATTTTTCTAACTTTTAAGTATTCCAAAATTGTCTCCATATTGGAAGCTGTTCAAGCAAGTGGACACTGTTCTAAAGAGTAAGAAACATCTTTTTTTCTCTTTTTTTTTTTGGGATTCAATAACAATCCAGTTGAAGAAGGATACACAGCTGTTTTAGCCAAGAAAAACAGCTATGCTTAAGATAGCATTTGTCTTATATGGTAGTTACAGGTGAATTGGGTTTCTTTTTTTACTGTTGAACTCTTACAGGTAGAATAAATTACTTGACTGCAAGTTTTCTTTTTTCAAATAATAAGTTTTTGAATGCTTCTATTCAGTTAGTGTATATATTGTAAAATCTTTATGCTTTAACTTTATTTAGCTAAGAAAGAACTTTTAAATAAGCAGAGATTGAGAACAACAAAAAATAGATTAAAATGTTGCATAGGACCTGACAGTTAAATAGTTTCAACCTCCTTTCTTATTTCTGGATGTGAAGAGGACTTGTGCATGACAGGAGCTCTGTTTGTGTGTTGGGATTTCCAGTGCAGAAAAAGGGAATATCTAGAGGAAGTTTTCTGTCTGTTTTGATACAACATTAATATCAGTTCACTTAAGTGGTAAAAAAAGAAAAAGGTATTTTAGCAACTTCCCCCTAGGTATGTGTTGGGTACATGCTTATCTCATATGAATTTTAGAAAAATACCTCTCTGCATTAAGTGTCCCTGTTATTGCAGAGCAGAGGCATTTTAGTTTAGCAACCTTGGAAAAAGTCTTGGGAAGTTACTGAATAGGAGGAGGATAAAAGTAGCAATTTATGTACCAAATTAGTACCAGATAATTTTCTTTTTCTGGAACATTGCAGGATTTGGTAGCTGCTATAACCAATTTATATCTTCCACATATGTTATAGCATTGTTTCAAAGATGTAGGGAGAGGAAATAATTGTGTTAAAATCTGTTTCTCAATGCAGTATTATACACTATGTTATCTTTTAACAAAGTTTAAAGTTCGATCTGCAGTAATAGTTCTGCAAAAGTGTTTAAGACTTTGGCATCACAAAACTGTATTTAGGAAGAGAGGAATCTTTGTACTGGAATTGGAGGATGTTTGGCGCCTTGGACACAATAATCATATTTTTGAAATGGTAAAACACAGTTTATAGAATATCAGTTCATATACAAACTTTCTGTCTTTCAATGTTAGAGGGTAGTTTTCTGTGCTTTGAGGCTTTTACACAGTGGCCCTAGAACCCCCCCCACACATTTTCCCTTAAACCTTATAATATTTTGAAGCCTCTTTCAGATTAAAAGAGAACCTCTTGAAATTGAGCTCCTCTACCTACTGCCAAGGCAAGGAACAGGATAAAACTGTCATGCAGGTATTCTCTCCCCGAAAGGCACTGTCAGTTCCCATTGAAGTCCACTGTCAGAGTGGAACAGCTCACTGCTGTTAAAAGACATGTACAGGGCTTCTCAGACTGACAGCTTTAAAACCTAACCTCAAAACTTTTCTTTTTGTTGTTGCTGGTTTAGAGTACTTACATCCTGTCTCAAAGTTAGCCTAAACTTTTTGGTATTGTGGCACAAACTATCCTAAGGGGTTTGTAGGCTTGGGTTATTTTTAGTAGTCCTACAAAATGAATATGTACCTATTTACCAGACACTTACAAAATCATAGCTACTAGTGATTGTGTATTAATTCTGGTGTTCTTGCTTTTATGCAAAGAGTATCTAGTGAGTTTTTGAATTTCAGTACACTCAGTGTACACTCCTGAAGTTGGTTATTGTGTGACTTGTTTGACATACTTCATTTTCAGGTCTCTGATGATGAGGTATCCATCTGGATTTAAAACACAACTCTGAGCTTTTCAATTCTTCATTAAAGAGATGTGTTCTATATTCATGGGTAAGAATATTTTTTATTTTGACTTGGGCCATTTTCTTAATTATCTTGTAATATATTTTTAATTTAGAAGATTTCAGCAACTTAGCTTTGCCTTAAAGGTTTATCAGAAACTTCTACAGTATAGGGTTCATTAGGTGCCTGTGCTAGCTCCTAATTTGATCCAAGCTAATAACTAAAGTTTTGAATTCATATGCCTAAGGATCAATGCTCTAATTCAATCACTAATTCCTAATATTACAGACAGAGAAACAGTGGTATATAGGTAAAGAATTTATAAATTGGTCTGTGATTTGAGAGTCATTCTCTGATATATGTGTGTGTATATATATATATATATGTGTATATATATATATATATGTATATACACGTGTGCAATCAAAACAACTGTGCATCTTGCCATACATCTTTGAAATTTGGAGTTTTGGAAAGTGATTCTAACTTGGAATGCAACCAAAGCAAAGGGTCTGAATTGTGTGCAATCAAAACAAACAACACCACTTGTTCTCAATAACATAAACCATACTAAGTCTGAAGAAACTTTGTGATATTATACACACCCGCACTTCAAAACAATAGGAAAAAAACCACAAAAGACTCTATATGATTTTTTTTCAAAAAAAAACAACTGGTATTTTTAATTTTTGTAGGTCTCTGAAGAAAACAGCTAAGTTTAAGCTATGTTTACTTTATACATTACAGAATTTGTTATTATGTCTTTTCTCCATATATTAAGTATGGCTTGCTGAAATATCATTTTGAGGCTTCATAAATTTACCTTAAGTCAAAAATTAATGTTAACTTGGATCTTTTAATGAAGTATAGTAAGAAGCCTAAGCAGTGCTGTGGGGCTTTTTGATACCATGTTGTTTTTTAAAGAGTTCTGTGATACACTTTCTCTTTGGGTTGGTTTTGCTCTATTCAGCTTAAGCAAAGATATTCTCATTAAGGAAAATCTGCCATTCACAGTGAAGACAGACATGGTTGAGAATAGTAGAAATTTGCCTTCAGTTGCATTGGGAGATGGATTTTCTTCCCAAGTAAAATGTCATTTTTATTGTTGGCTGCTTTGAAATTCCATGAACTACCTTAAAAACTAGATAGCTCCTGATGTCCTTTTCTTTTTTCTTATTTACATTTGTTATATTTATTTCCCAGAGTCTACTTGTATGAAAGGAGAAGAGGTGGAGGAAGGGAGTTTGTGCATGTCTGGGGAGTAGAGGAAGGGAAACAGCTACATGGGGTGTTTGGTGCAAGCAGGATCACTGTAGATATGGTAACAAACTGCTGTGATTAGTCAGACAAGCACACAAGCCAGTGTGCTGCAGTTCTTTGCTCTTACTTGGAGCTGGAACTGTAGCCATGGACTGGAAAATAGTTCTGAGAATTTAGTTTAAGCCCATGTGTTTCAAATAATCTTCAAATTAAAATTCAAGGTATTTGAGTGATCTTTTGAATATTTAGCATGATGTCTATGAACTCTTTAACAGAAAGAATTCTAAACAAAACCAGTATATTGAGGGTATGATTTTACTGAAGGGATGGCTCATTATTCAAAAATAGTTAGAAGTGCATAATTAGAAATTCATAGAAATGAAAAGTAATTTTAATCTAAAATAATGCATATGTATATATACAGTTGGATGTATGGGTTTTTATTTGGGCTACCCAACCTAGTTGTATTCAAGTTTTAGTGATAACAAGAAGAAAATGCATCTTTTCAATCCATATTTAGCTACAGATACCATGGCACTCCAGTACAGACAGTCTTTTCTGTTAGGGAATAAAAGGGTCTATATCTACTAAATGTTCTTTTTTAGTCTTCTATATCACTGGGATTTTGGGGAAACTATGTCCTTCTGTGCCTTTTAATATGTACATTGATCTTTAAATCTGTGATAGAATATCATTTATATTGGCACATCAGCAGGAAGTAACTTCTGTGTTATTTAATTAACTCAGCTTTTTGAACTTGGCCAAAGCTTTAGTTAAAATCTGACAAGTAATGATACTGTAAATGTCTTTTAATATTGGGAAGGGAATGTCTCTTTTCTAAATATTGTGCAGAAGTGATCAGTTTTTTGAGTGTCTGGGTTTTACCATGCACCTTTGTTGATGCAGTATTCCATCTGCTGATAGACGGGCAAATCGCAGCAAGCCACAAAGATGTCATGCTGCATGTTACATAGAATTTAGCAAATACAGTGATTTCTTCAATCTCTAGCAGATTTCTTGTTTGTTATGCCTGGTTGCATTGCTTCCCTAAAAAATCCCCAAAACCAAAGCCTTTGCAAGGATATAATATAAAATTCTTCCCTAACTATGACTCTATGTCCTTTTCCTCTAGTCTGGATTTCTGTTATGTCATGCTTTTATTACCCGTTTTAATTCCTTGTCGTTGCTAACTTGTCCCTAGCTTCTCTCTGAGATGGCTTCTGTTATTCTTCTGAATAGCCATGGTTTCAACTTCTTTTGAGAAAAAATGGCCCCCAAAGTCACTGATTTCTCCTATCTTGTACGGTCACACATCAGTCATGTGAAGCAGTGCTACCTCGTGTATCAAAGTTTGAAAGGGTGGATATCTTGGGAATGTGCTTAAGCTCCACCTGATATACTTGCTTATTTACTTAAGACTAGTTTGTTTTCTGTTGTCACTTCAGCAAAGTAGTCAAAAATGCCATGAAATAAAACACATAAGAATGTTTTATTGTATTCCTTTTACTGCTACCCCCACTTTATGTTCTCAGAGTGAAATTTGCTATCTGTTCCCTTATGTTTTTGTATGAGTTCAGTTTTTTTGATGTATTCTGTGAAATAGATCTTGTTTTCCTTTTCTTCTGGTATAAGACAGACATGAAGTTTCCTTGAAGACTGTGGGTAAAAGTACTTCCCTGATCAAAACCCAAACTCTCTTTGCAACAGACTTGTGTTCAGGCTATCTGTAGTGGTATTTTTTCCAAAAGAAGTTTAGGTCGTTGCTTGGTGGAGTTATTTTTGAGATTTTTTTGTCACTTCACAATCTCCAGTTTACATAGAAGCTTTCTTCATAATAAATTTATGTTGATCTAATTAGCTGGGAGAGGCTTCTCATGTATCTAGCCTTCAGATTTCTCAGTTTGGAAATTCATCTGTGCTATCCAACTTGCTTGGATCCTTGAAGCAAAGCATCTGCAGGTTGTAGTTCCTATTTATGCCTGCCAAGATAATTATTTGTGTTATAAAACCTTTGCATTTTAAAAGAAGAGTTCATATTATTTGTTCATTATTTCCTCTTTTGTTTTCCTTATACTGAAAGGAAGTAGGCAAAATGAAGATGGAAAGTGTTTCTTGGTTTTTGAGATGAGAAGTAAGTTTCTGTGAGGCCAGAAATTTCTCTGAGTGTGCTGCAGTAATTCCAGCTGTTCTGCAAGCTTTTCTCCATCTCCTTACTGTGAAGGGACACATTAAAATATTAAGAGATTGTCTGGTGTATGTGGCTTTTGATACAGGGTTCTTTTTAGTCCTGTTGAGTAGTTCTAGGCTTCTATAGATAAGAGCATATATACTAGTTAGTGATTGTACATCCTTGGTATCTATTTTGCTAAAGATGGAACAAATATCTCTTTTTTTCCCCTCTGTTTTTCCCAGTTAGCAAAAATTGATCAGACTCAGTATGTAAACTTAGTGATACAGGCTTCAAATTTGAGATTTTTATGAGTAGTCCTTGATAGCCTGGAACATGGCATTTTACCCATGGCTACAATAATTTCCATCTTATCTTTCCTCAGGTGGGGTTTCTTGAATTACATTTGTTCTGTGTCTACAATATTTTTTTCCTTGTACTTAATCTGATTTTTTTTTTCTGAGCTAAAATAGCTCTCTCCTGACTTACATTTTGTGTTGAGATAAACCAGGATGAGATATCATTATATTAGTAATGTTATAACCCATGCCAGACCTTCTACCTGGATCCTGCTGTTTGTCATCTATTGGAAGGTGTTCCATTCTGGGAAAGTCATCATTATGTTGCTTTTAATTGTAAGTAGACAACTTCATCAGTGTTCAAAGATAATGAGGTCTAATTTATATTTTATATATATGCTTTCTTTATCTTGGGATTTTAGGAGATCCCAACTTTAGGCAATAACTTGCACATGTGTAATCTGGGATCCACAGCAGCTTTGCTGTGCTAAGGAGTCATCTCCCTAAGCTTCTGTCACTTCTTTTTTATCATGCTTGTTCTCCTCTTCACTGACACCATACCTGATTGGTGTCTCTCAGGATCCATCTGTCCTTTCTCTGTACACACCAGAAGTGTCATATACTCAAACCCTAAAGGAGGTTTGAGAATTTAAGTCTGGCTTTATTCTGACTATGATCACACCACCTTCAGTGGCCTAGGAGTACATGCAGAATGGGTTTTCATCAGCTTGCCAAGAAGTACTTTGGGCTTAGTGGGTTCAACATGAACCTTTTCCATCAGAGAATATTTCAGATTTACAGGGTGTTCATTTCTGGAAGGATCCTATACTCAATTTATTCTTGGGAAAATTCATTAATGAGGAATTGCAATTGAAGGTGAGCTTTAGTAGGAGGGTCAGGAATTAAAAGTTGTGACTGTTTTTTTTCCCTTTTTTTTTTCTTTCTTTAATTAGAAATATGTATTGACATGATAAAAGAAATGATTATTCCATGAAGGTGCTCATTTAAAGTGATTGCTTCCCTATTCTACACGGTTACCAGTTATCTGGGGAGTTACAGGCACACATTTTCAGTGATTTCCCATTCTGTTTGATTACACTATATATGTGGGAGTTTTTAGCCTAAAAAGTTAAATTTACCATGTTTTTCAACTCTCCTTAAATCTCTCACTACAAATCAATTAATTGGTGATCACTCAGTGATACTGTGAATAAAGAGTTTCAAATGTTTCAAAACTAGGTGTGCAAACTCCTTTGAACCAAAGCTTGTTCTTTTTGTGTTTGCTTTGTATCATTGTATTCATCCTCTTGTCTTTCCTTCTAAGAAGAGTCTGTTATGTCTTAAGTGTGATAAAATAACTTGCATAATGCAACTTAAGTAGAAGAAACAAAGTATCCCAGTTTCTCCTAATGAAATTAAGCTTTGCCTTAAATGTAGTTTATAACCTTTCAAGTTTTTTTATTTAAGTATACTGAATTATTACATGCCTCTTAGGTATGAATGATTTCTTTGCTATAAACAAATTCTAATGCTGGAGCACTAAAACCCAATTCTGGTGCAATTTGGTCATTTTAATGAATATGACCAAGGAGAATCTAAAACTCTGCTTTGAGTGAATAAAACAAATGAAACTATTACATTTAAAACATACTTTTATAAGGGGCAAAAATTATAAAACCTGCATAGGACATCAAGTATTAGCAAAAATAACTTACTTGATTTGTGGTGTAGCTAAAGTTATGAATAAAGTATCAAATACCCTTTAAAAGTGTTGGGAAGGGGAAGAAAGGATGAGGAGAGTCATTAAATTAAATTCTTCCTTTTTTTTTCCCCCCTCACTCCTCTCCCTCAGGATGCTTTAACACCTGAAGACGAATGTTTCATCAGAAGCACTAATGGCTGTTGGCATGCCTTGGATAAGGTGGTGACCACTGGATGTCATTTGTTTCTGTTCACTGTGGAGAGACAAAATTGACTCCATTTGGAGTTGAGAGCAAAAGCAGAACAGACCTCTCAAGATGACTGATCCTATGATGGATTTTTTTGATGATGCCAATCTTTTTAGTGAGACCTTAGAAGGTTTGTCAGATGATGCCTTTGTTCAACCTGGACCTGTTTCACTTGTTGATGAATTGAATTTGGGTGCAGAATTTGAACCTTTGCACATAGACTCACTGAACCATGTGCAAGATGCTCAAAATCAACAAAAGATGAGTGAGTTTGATCAGCTGAATCAGTATGATTCACTGAAGCTTCACTCAGTAAATCAGTCTTTTAATAGCTCAGCTGACAATGTCTTATCACCACACTCTCAGTTCAATTGTTCACCAGTTCATCCGCAAAACCAGTCCAATGGGATGTTTCCAGATGTGGCTGATGGTAGTCCTATGTGGGGTCATCAAACTGCCACAACTGTTTCAAATCAAAATGGGTCCCCTTTTCACCAAGGACATTCTCAGTCTATGCAGCAAAACAAAAGCTTTGTAGCACACCATGACTTTGCCTTATTTCAGGCTAATGAACCACAGCATCAGTGTGCCTCACTAAGGCCGCAGCAGAGCAGGAGCAACACGGGGCAGGATGCTCTGAGTCAGCCAAAAGACTTCATGGAAGTTAACGTGTCTACTTCCCTCAGAGTCAGTGTTAACCACCCACCTTCAGTTTCTAATCCATCGACTTCACAGCAGCCTCTGTCTGTTCAACAGTTTTCTCAAACTGCAAGTGCTTCAATACATTTCTGTGGGAATCAAGAAGGAAATTTTGATGGACAGTCCCCAACTATTACTCCATGTTCTGTCAGTAATAGTCAACAATTTTCATCTCCGTATTCCTACTCTAATAATCACATTTCTCCTACCAGCCTTCTACAGCCTACAACAGCTCTTTCTACTAGCCAGCAGACACATTCTATCTCTGACTTCACTGGAAGCGATGCCTTTACATCTCAAACAGGGACCAAGCAAGAAACAACCGAGCACATGTTGAATCCTAATACAACTTTGAATTCAAGTACTTTTCAAATGTTGCATTCTGCGCATCCTCAGGGCAACTTTAGTAGTTCGAAACTCTCTCCTGTGAATATTAATTTTCCAGCTTCTACTGGTTCTGCTTCTCAGATAAGCCATTTCACCGACCCTATTGAAAGCAACGGTTTTACATCTTTAGATGACAACTTACTTCATCAAGTGGAGACTCACAGTGAACCATTCACAGGACTTGACCCGGATGACCTCTTGCAGGAAGACCTTCTGCCACAGTTCGATGACTCTGCTTTTGTTCAGGATAGCACAAGCCATGTTTTAGAGCATGACCTAGAACACCACATAACCCCACAGCAAGTGACACCGTCATCCGAACTCGTTCGGGCACCGTCCCAAACTCAGATCCAGCCTTGGCATTCTTCAGTTTCTAATCAGCACCTGCAAGGCAGAAGTCGTGCAACCTTACAAGGACAGGTATGTAGGGATTTTGGGAGTGGGGGTTTGAACCGTCTGATTTGGTTGATGGGGTGAAATGAATAATAGTGATTGGTGCTTGAGTCAAAGCATGGTAACTGAAGTCTCTGAGCTGTTATTTCACCCTGAAGAAGTCTAGTTTAATGGAAGAAAAACCTAATCAGTTGATGCAGACTTCGCTTTCTCCTATTGTTTTCCTATCACTGCAGAAAGCAAGACTACATGATCTCATTCTAATAGATAAAATGGTGTTGCTCCTTCTGCTGCTTGTATTTCTGAAGTACAACAGAGAAAATTTACTGGTTTATGATTTTGGTGCAAATACAATGGCTTATTGTCTTGAAAATTACTTAGAGAAATGTGTTTTTAAGACCTTTGGTAAGGTTTGTATGGCTGATTTCCTGCAAGAATTGCAGTGGTTATGTTGTTGCTCTGTCCTTTGCTTTGTGTCTTTGTGCTCATGCTCATTATTATACTTTGTGCTTATGCTCAACACTTATTATTCTTGTTTTTGATGTGATCAATAATAATAGAAAACATATAAAAAGCTGTGTGTATATTGGATTTTGTTACTTGTGGCCAAACCAAAAAATTCAGCATTTGTTTTAGTATAACATGCCCATCTACTGCAAGTATTTGAGTCTTCCATGAGGAGGACAAGATGACATAAAAATTGTTTTCTAATTTTCAATCTGTGCATTTCAAAATGGATGCAACTCTGCCATCAAACATATAATTTAAAGCAGATGGCTTTAAAAAGGTTTTAGTAACTATTACTTCTGTATTCTTGCTGCCAATATTCTCTCTACCTGAGAATATAGAATGTTGTCTTTCTGGAAAAAAAAAAATGGGGGAGGCAAGGACCTTAACTACTGACTTTTGCTTCTCTTAGTTTGTGGGACACAGGCCTGTGAAGGAGACAATGGAGCATTTTTCTTTTCCCCCCTGTTAATTTTAGATCATTAGCGTAGAGATAAGGGCTTAACACGCCTAATCTTTGGTCTTGGTTCAGTAGATTGCTTCTCCATTACAATTTCTGCTTATGCTTATGGAGCGTGTAATTGTCAATTCCTACCAGTGAAACTTTTTCTGTGAATTGTGGTGTGATGTTAATGGAACACGGATATCCAGCAGTGCGGTTGAGATGAGCTTGATTAACTGAATGATGCAGTAGATGCAATCTGTTGGTTTTGATAAACATTTCCTTTCTCCTTCCCTGCCTAAAAAAAAGAGAGGGTGCACCCAAGTAGCCACTCTTGTCAGAGATCTCTGAGCTGAAGGCTCCAGCAGCTCGCAAGGGGAAGGTGATCCAGTGGAGTGTGTGTGTGTGTGCCATCCTGCCGTGGGAGCAGCACCCCATTCCCTGCCAGGCAGCACCTCGAGGGGCTGGGAACAGGGGTTTGGAAGCTTTGGGCTCTCTCAGCATACTTGGGATGAAGGGTGAAGAGGAAATGGATTCCAGGAAAAGTGGGGCTGATGAGATTAGGGATTAGGGGGGATTAGTATAATTTTTGAGGAGCATGTGGGATATAAGCCAGGCAATGAAAAGCAGGTCTAATAAAACTTTCTGGTGTTGTGACTTTTGTGTTGTATTCATCAGAACCTTTTCAGACTTGCTTCGATCTCACTGACATCAGTTTTAGCATTTTGCTTTGTATCAAGGAATAGAGGGAAAGTTCTGAGATCTGTGGAGAGCCTTTAAAGTTTAGGGGTCTGGTTTTGTTTTTATCATGGTGTGAAAACAAATCAACTTTGTAGTATTTGAAATTTTAATGTTTTTCCTCTTTGAAATGAAACAGCCGGAAGCCAGATAGTTATAAAACTGCTTAGTTTGGTTTTTATTATTTTGGGGTATGCAATAAATTGTATAAATTGGATTCTGACCTTGAGTTTATCTGGTCAGACAGATGTTTAATGTTTCCTTCAGGAACTGGTTGTGAACTGGTAGCTGTCAATCTGTTGAGGAATGTACAGAAGCAAACAATGTAGAAGCCTCTTTAAATCAGTGGAGTATGTAGTATGAATAGTAATAGAGAAGTATGGCAATTACTGAAGTGTTTCAGATCTGTCCTTTGACTGACTACAGTTCTAAGAAGGGCTTTAGTTGTAGTTCTCACTTCTATTCTTTGATCTCTTTTTAGAATTTCAAGTTCAAGATGAGTTGGTTCTGTTAGAGCTTTTTACAAATGTGTGCAGTTTAACCAGGCAGGAAAAAAGATGGGGTAAAGGGGGGAGGAATTTTGATCTTCCTAAAACTGGCTGGCTTTAGGTAGGAGTCAGTTGGAAAGGGATTTTGACAAGTTTCATACGTAGTAGTTACGGTGAACTTTTTTTTAACAAGCAGTGTTTCTCACGGGCTTCAGTACATATTGAGGAAACAATTACTAGTGAATTTAGTTGCTGTTTTTCAACAGTTTCAGTTTGATAATAGTTGATGTTTTCTCAGAAGGAATATTTTATTAAATAGTTAATGAACTGTAGGTATTGGAACAGACCCAATATTAGACAACCAAAGATCTTTAACTGTAGTTAGACGGAGGTTATTTAAATTAAGGAAGAACATTAAATACTTGTTTCAGTATTTGAGAGCAAGCATATTCATAACATTTTTACTTGTATGGTTATTCTTTTGATGGAAAGTAATTCAAAAATTAATACAATCTGTTCAGTGTAATAATGCTGCAGAATTAAAAAGACTGTCTTATGGTGCTAATATGTTTTCTGCTCTAATTAGATCAGAATTGTAAATAAATTGCACCCTTAATTTTACATCATGCATTTTTCATCAGAGTTAGTTTGAGAACAGAAAGTAAAGTGGAGAAATGCTGAAGACTCCTGTAGCCTTTGCTTTGACTAATACAGGACTTCTGTTCTTTTAACTCCACTTAAAACTGGTTGAGTTTGCTAAAGCTAAATAACCTATTTGCTTCTCAGAAGGATAAAAAAGGCTTAAACATTGTTTTACATCTTTAGAAGAAAAAGGAAGTTGAAGAGATAATGTGAAGTATAAACTGTTGGAAAAATATTGTGAAATATAAACTTTTAGAAAGATAATCCTAAGTATAAACTGTCCTTAGAGAAGATTACAGCTGTCTCGCTGTGTATGCTATGTCTTCTGGCTGCACACATGAAGGCAGAGGAATTGAGATTAAAAATCATATGAAAATGAAAAATATACTGATGAAAAATAATATTTCATTAATAATATGAAGTGCTATAGTATGAGGTGGTAGTCTTAGTTCTTAAATCACATAATTAATTTTTTTTCCTTTTTGTGACTGAAAGTTTGGCACCTAACTTGACAATTCAGTGTATTCATGAATTTGTGTAAAAACTGACTTGAAACATGCAAGTGCTTTTATGCCTGCAAGTCTGAGCTGTCCTACCACTTCTTTTATAGAAAGAGATGACACTAATTTTTTTAAAAGAATTTGTCTTGCCCTTGTTGAAAGTTTGGCAAAGTCTGAAGCTCATAGATGATTGCTTGGGTGGTGCTGTACCCCAGGACATCTGTATATATCACAGTGGCATAACCTCATATATGAGCTTATCATCAGAGAGGGAATTAACCAGATCCACATCCAGATTTATGTGCTGCTGAGATGTCCTGAATTGTCACAGGCTGTTCATGTCTGACTGTGATATCAGATGGCACTTTTATAACAACTCTAAATTAATTGTAGAAATGTATCCCTTGGATTACTCCACTTGTAAAACTCTTATCCTGCTATTGGTTGCTGTTCTACTTGTATATACAGTCATGGACTTTGAAATTTTTATGAGAGAAACACATAGTAAGCAGTGATGTGCTTTCTTGTCTAACTGTGAGATCTAAGTCCAGACAGCTGCTTGATATATAAGCAGTTATGGAAATGTGTCAAAATAAAGGATATAGGATTTGTGTGTATGTATATACACACACTATATTGTATAGATATAATATAGTATTAGAGTGTATTTCTTATATTCCGTATGGTTCCATTTTAAGTAAGCCTGTAACAAGGAATATTTTAAATTAAGGAATTGATCATACTATATAGAACTTCTTTGTAGAAGAGACTGGGTATTTTGCATAGTAAGTCTATAGGTTATGACTCGTAAGTGTTGGTACAATACAAGATTTTAAAATTATGGTGCTGCTATGTGCATGTGGCTTGGGAAGCAGAGCAATATTCAGTGAGACTGAGCATAACAAAATATACGTTTAAAAATCTGTTCTAGTTTGCATCATCTCACATCTTTGCATCAAGTCAAAAGTTGGACTTCATGATTTTGGGAGTCTTTTCCAACCTTAATGAATCTATGATTGGAAATCTAGATGTCTGTTCCAGTAAGTGTTTGGGTTTATTACAAATCATACCTTGTAATTTTGATATGTAAAAAACCTCCATACCCCTAACATGGATTATTCTTCCTGAAATGCTGAATAGTGCTGGTATACTTCCCATTAAGCATGTCCACTGTATTTATATTGTTCCTTTAATTAGGGTCAGTTTTATGGGTGACATCATATTAACAAATACAAATCTTTGAAGTTTCTTTTTAAGCATTTCTACAAGTTGTATGCACTGGATTTAGTTTTCTGTGCCTCAAGAACATTTTTTACCTTCCTCATAGGAACTTAAATCCTGTACCACAGTGAGGCAGCAGAATTCCCAGCACCTAATAAGTTTATCATCTATGCTGAAGTAATGAAAACAATCCCTCCACTTACCACCTTTATGCAATATTTTGCAGTTTTTTGCGTTATTTCTGTGATTTGAGAAAATCCTGCACAAACAGGTGGGATTGATCATGGCAAAGCTGTGTCAAATGCCCAGAGTTAATGAGAAGAGTTAGGGCAGCATCTCTGAGCCTAAGTAGTGCAGTTCCTGGAATGAAGTTCTAAATTACAGCTGTATATAATATAATGTTTTCATTATTAATCTATGGCTTTTTGCCAATAACATATTAATCATTTAAAGAGCAATGTTTTGATAGCTTTATTTATAGTTGAATGTGTATGAAGCACTTGCTTTTGTATATATTATATGTTTTATATAAACCTTTTATACATTTTATTTTTTAAAATTGCAAATAGCATAGGTTGGGGAAAGAAAGTACATGTTTGTGCAATAAATTTGTAACGCATTTATTGATGAGTATAATTTTTATTGTCTCCATTTTCATTTCCCCTGTTTTGGCTTTCAAAATAAAACTGTGTAGTAAGGGAAAGACAAAAATTGCTGGGTTTCTCAGAACACTGAAAATGTGCCAGAGTATTTTCTTTTACAGTTTTAAATGCTTTGAGTTTCTTAGTAATTTCTGTTGAGTGGAATTATTTTTTTCACTTTTTTTTTTTGATCTTTCTGCTATCATGAATTCTTTTCTTAAACCTTTCTTAAGAAGGTCTCTCTCAACCTTCAGCACTTGTCAAATAATTAGGCTGTCCAATTCTTTGTGTATGTCTCCTCTTTAAAATTAAACACTTGCTGTTTTAATAATTGTCATAATATAATAATATATTTTTTCCTGAGATAATTGCACACTCATTAAATAACTACTATAGTTGTCTTTGAAATATGCCAAAAGAGAAACATTTTTGTAAAAAGTGGTTAACAGGTGGCAGGCAAAGGAAGAAAGCTTCTGGCTGGGTCAAATTGAAGGAGTAAAATAGGAAGGTGAGACTAGTTGATAAAAATAAGTTAAATTGATATTGTTTGTAATGATAATGCAGGGTAAGTGTGGTTGAATAATCTAAATAACTATTTGGAAATAGGTGTCTTGTTAACATTGAGAAACTATAAAGCAATTCATTAATGTGAGAGTACTGATATAACTGTGCAATCTTAGTGTCTGGAAGAAGTGGTACCTAGTTATATATAAAAGAGAAAACAAAATCCATGTTAAATTGTCTTTTAAAGATGGCAACCCATTCTATAGGCTGTTAAAGCTGTAGTTCAATATATGCCTAAACGATAATAAATTATCAGGAAAAAAACAGTTAAAAAAAAAAAGCTCCTATTATTTTGTCTTATTAATGCAATGTTTGGGCTATGAACTGCATGGGGAAACTCTTTCAGGTACAGAGGAACTTTGCACTTTTTTTGTCAAGAGTGTTTTTCCAGAATCCAAGTTCCTGGTTGAGTTGTCTGAGTTGCACAGGATCACCTTCCCTAGCACAGTGGAGGGGAGCTTGTCAATGCACACAAATACCCAAAGGTGTCACGAGCATGGGGCCAGGCTCATTCCAGGGGTACCCACTGACAGGACAAGGGGCACAAACTGAAACTCAGGAGCTCCATCTAAATGAGGGGAACAACTGCTTTACTGTGAGGGTGACAGAGCTCTGGAACAGGCTGTCCAGAGAGCTTCTGGAGTCTCCTTCTACTCAGGAACTGTCTGGACACCATCCTTTGCAGCCTGTCCTAGGGGGCTGAACTACATGATCCCCAGAGGTTCCTTCCAACCTCAGCCATTCTGTGATTCTGTGAGACAGGAAGGAGTGGGAAGCATTATTTTCTGGAGTACAGGCAAAATAATTGTGTGTGGGCCTGCAGCATTAAATGCAAAGAGAGTGCAAGTGGACTCGATGTGGGACTGTCCATTGGCTCCAGTAACCACTAAACTGCTTTAACTAACACTGTTATCTAGACTCTGCATTTTTGAGTGGCTAAGAACATACCATTGCCTATAAAACTTCCAGAGCAGCATTTTATCTTGAGACATTTTGTAGAAAATCAACACTTTATGAAGTGTTAGTGAAGTGTTATTACTGAAAGAGCAGCAGAACTTGTAAAGATGTTAACCAGTAGTGTGGTTTTGAAGCCAGAGAATCTGATACATTTGGAATTCATAGGGCTTTTCTTCACATGTCTGTGTTTTGTGCACTCAGGTTTTGCAATTTCTTTTAGCTATTATGTTATTTCTAAATATATAGACAGATCAAAATAATTTTCAACACTTTGTTTCCCAAACAGCCTCCCACATCTGGAAAGGTATTGTTTTCTTTGTTTATTATCAGGTTAAAAAAAATTGCTCAATTTCCTGGTTACACAGATTTTTACGAGAGTATTTATCATCAGGTGCTGAGTGGATTAAATTTGGGAACTCTTAAGGCTAATAAATATAAATTAGTGGGATTCTTAGGATGATGAGACCTAGAATTCTAATGCTGATTTCAGTAAGCATGATAAATGAAGCTAGGAATGTAGCTTTAGGCTAGAAAAGATGACAAGTCTTACATTTTTGAAAGCTGAGTAATTTGTAGCAGAGATTGATTTTTCTTTCATAAATGTGGCAGGTTTTCTTTTGTGTGGATTATTTGGCTTGTATTTGTACTTGAATTTTTTGTTCCCTTGATATCTTACTGTGAAGGCAAGCATTTTAATTTATATCTCCTGAAATTCTTCCCATCTTTTACATACTGCCTGGCTCAAGAGTTAACCCATATTTGAAAATGATTTCCATTTTAGAGGCATATCATATGTGTGTACATAGTATTGTTGAACAGCATATTGAATTGCAAACCAGAATTAGTTTCATAGATTAATAGGAAGGCCTCTTTTAAGAGATACTCATGACCTCACAATTCAGTTTTAGTTTATATCTTGGAAAGAAAAGAGAACTTAGCCTTGGTGTTAAAGAAGCCATTGCAAATATTGTGGTTCTGAGATTTTTGTGTAATTTCTAAGAGTTTGGAACATTGTTTCAAAACAACAGTCCTTCTGATAGGTTTTTTAAATAATCTTAAGTAATCTTTAAAGGAATTGTTTCACTGTACCTTATTTTTTAAATGAGCACGACAATACAGAGACTTCTTTAACAGTATTTTAAGCAAACTCACAAGAAAAGCATAGCTCTTGTGCTTTTTGAGACTTGCAACATGCTGTGGCTTCCAGTACCTGTTCATATTCCTCAGAATGATAAGAAGATGTAGTATATGTGCATTGTTTTTACCTTTAAGTCATTGCAGCAGTTGTCCATGAGGCCTAGGTATGACTCAGCCTGATGTGTAAAGTTTGGTCCTTGAAACTCTTAAAAGCAGAAACCAGCTGTTAGAGAACCCAAGGCATCACAGGGAAGGCAGGTAAATTATTTAAGGAACATCTGAGTGACAAAACCAGACATGTGTCTTACTGTCTTTGAGTTCAGTAAGAACAATTTTTAAAATAGATTAGGCAAATTTATTTTGATGTGTCTATGTTGTAGCTCCTATTTATATCATCCTTTGGAGGATTCTTTGACGTGCAATCATGTAGTGTTTGAAATCTGATCAACTCCTGACACCACACGAGAGAAGTGTTTTCTGGTGCCAGCCCAGTGTGCTTTCTGACTAAATGTGGTTTAATTGCAAATGTGTTCAGACTTTGAGTGATTTTAGATTTCAGAAATGGTGAACCAGCCTTGCTTGTTGGGGACAAAGGTACAGGGGGGCTCCTGCTTACAACTGTGCTTGGGGATGCCCTTGGCAGCACACTGTAGTCTCTAACCAGGCTGTCACTCTCCTTTGTGTTGGTGACAGTTTCTGCTGACTTCAGCTCTGTTAAAGAATTTCTCTTTTCTTGGCCTTTACAGTGGTTCTAGTCCTGCCACTTTTGCTAGCAGCCAGACTCAGTTGAGGTTAGAAACATAACCATAGCAGTAATTTTTTGAAACCTGTCTTGCAACTTTTTTTTTTTTTTGCAACTTTTTCTGTTTGATCCTTACCAAAAGTTATTTTATGGTTATTACTATGCAGCTCTTAGATGCTATGTTTTTTCTCTAGAAATTTTATAGGAGGCTCTTGGTGAAAAAATAGTTTGTTTTTTTTTGCTTTTTGGGTTTCATTTGCCTGAAATCAAACTGTTGTTCCCCAGTAGTGTCCTCTGACTTGGGACTTCTTCTTTTTGAACCATCACCCTTTCTGATAAATTCCTTTTCTTTAGGCATCTTGTTTTACTCCTTAACTAGGGGAAAGGATTTTGTTAATGAATATTTAATTGAGAAAACTAGATTCAAGGGAAGTAGTTTCATTAGGTTAGCATATATGCTAAAGGACTCTTTTGAACTGAAGATTCTGGCATATGAAGCTGCTAAAGTAGTTCATTGAAGCTGAAACAAAAAATATATAAGTTGTTTTGAGTTGAAGTGGAAGAAATATAACCCCTCTTTGATTTAAATGGAAATATGCTGTGCAGTCAGTACTGATATTAGTGACTCCCCAGCTGTTGATGTTAAAAATAATTTTCCCAACTTCTGTCATATATATTTTAGTGTTAAGTGCTGGGTTTTTTTAGTCTCACTGAAATTATGAATGTTGAAAACATTTTGGATACTTCTGTAAGGTACTGAGTAATACTGCTAAAAAAAAAAAAAAAAGCCATACTCAAAGATTAAGTAAACTTTTAAACTTAGCTGCTTCTAGGGAATAAAATTATTGTACAGAGAGATGTTACATGCTAGCCTTTCTGAATATGCAATCTGTTTTGATTTAAAGATCTTTCATGATTGGTATTTCCCTCTTAATCAAATGATATCTATTTTTCACATCTGTCATCTTGTCAACAATACTTCATTGTTCTGCTACAAGCAAGGACTGAAAATGCATATTTTAAAAACAGGAAAAAGTTAAAAAGAGGGCTGACAATATTATCATAGGATCATTTCCTGGGGACTGACCAAGACAGTGATCGATCACAGCATGTTTTTCCAGTAGCCTTTAGACTCTGAATAAGCTGGTTCACTTACCTTCTAATTGAATTGGTTTTTACCATGGCACTCAATGTATTATAAAATGTGAGCAGAATTTGGTAAATCAGGCTGTTGAAGCATGCTGTGGAAGAAAAGCTACCTCTGTGTTTAGTCCAGTGTGTGGTTGTTTCTCTGACATAGCCTGACTTCCCTTTCTGTAGGTATTTGCAGAAGTGAGGCACTGAGACAAAAGGTGGGGCAGCTTCCTGCTGGTTCTGAAGAGTTCTTGCCCACTTGCCCTTCCTTTCATCCCTTCAGCAGGTTCAGTGACTCCTCCAAGCAGCAGAAGAGTAGCAAGAATATACCACAGAGGGTTGTGCAGTTTACAACCCTTCACACCTGAAAAATCTTCTCAATCTGGGTTGATCACAAACTGAGAGAGAGTAGAAGAACTGGAAGGAAATAGTGGAAGGAAATACTGACAGCAGTAAACTTCCTAAGGATCAAAGTGGGTTTTGTTTCAATCACAAAAATGTGTTCTTACAAGGCCACTTCCATGAGAGATCTAGAGGGAACACCATAACTGAAATTTTGACAAGAACCAATGACCATTAAGGTCCTGTTGCTTTTTCTTGCTCAGAGATGGATGCTGTGCTGGTTTTTAGTATGACTGGGACATGCATGCTGAAGCTACGTTGGATGTTGGGACTAAGGGGAAAGAAAGCTCTACATGTGATGTTCTTTTTGAAGGTGGTTTGGGTGGGTTTTTGTCTTCTGGTCTTCTTCTCTGGCTGGTAAGATAAAAACCATGAGAAAATAACTTTCTCAGTAGCACACAAAAGTGGTGGTCATATAGAACATAGGTGGGTAAGTGGCAACTTCTAAAAATTCAGTTTAATTTTCAGTTTGTTGCAGTTTTGTCTTCTGTTTTGAAGACTTCTGCAGTCCATTCTTCATTATTTTACCTTTAAATCATCATTTAAAGGGATTTTGTCACCTTAAATTAGAGCAGTTTCAGCTAATGTTATGTTAAAGCTGGGGACAGAAGACACAAACTTTTCCAATTGCAAAATCAGTCATATGTATGTGCATGTGTCCCAGAAGAAGCAAATTCTTATCTGTACTGCCCAAGAATGTGTTGGATGATGTTAGATTTCAGTGGATCGATATATTTTAGAGCTTTACACAGGGATTTTGAACCCTAATGACTACTTTTTTTAAAACAGAAATATCTGTTTAATGTTTATTGTCTGTAACTATTTGGTGAAGTATTTTAAAAATTTATTTCCAGATGCCCACAGAAGACTTGTTTCAAACAGTGAACTGAAACCTGAATTGCCTTTTATAGAATAGAGAGTTTAGTCATCCTTGTTGTTTAAGGGGTCAAGTAATTGCAAAATTTGTGAGTTTAAGATTAGGCAAGAATGCAAGAAAGAAACAGAAGTTTTTCACTGGACCATTTTGGCCCTTAGTTTAAAGAAGAAAATCTTAAAGTAGAGGTAGAGGTATGGCATGACTGTGAATTTGGTCTGAGCCTAGTAACTCAATGCTGCATCCACCAGGTGCCTTGGGTATGATAATAACCTTTTTTTCATAGACAGAAGCGCATGGTTTTCTCATGGTAAGTGTAGAGGTACTGCCATAGTGCACCATGAGGTGTGCCCTGCATGAGCCATAGACCAGTGCAAGTTCTGGGTGTTCTAGCTCTGCATGTGAAAGAGAGCACTGAGTTTTGCTGAGGCAGTGGCTTGTGTTGGCATTGTCTGCTATTTTCCAAATAGCTCTTACATTACAGGCTAGATCCCAAAAGAAGTGGGTACATGATGGGCACAGAACACCAAGCCACTGAAAACTGAAACACATTAAATGCAGCAGCTTGGCACAGCAAGTGGGATGAAGTTTTCAATTTCTTTCATTTCCTGGCAATTTAGTATGCTCCATTACATAGTGCCTCCTTTAAGAGTTCCCATGCAAATTACACACAGTTTTCATACCACTACTAAATATTCAGAAAAAGATTCTAACTATAGTTGGCACTGAGCCCCAAAATACTTTTTTCAAACATTCTCTTCCAAATGGAAGCAAAATGTGTGCTGCAGACTCATTCTGTAACTTCTGATGCTGCCTCTGCTGCATGCCCAGGTTAGCGGCTGCTTACATGGACATGGCTTGATCTTCCCCCCATGAATAATAAGGCAGGTCACTGGTTAAGAAGCTGCTACTAATGACAACTATGGTATCTTCACTATATTAGTAGCAAAACATGTTAAGTGATACTATTATTGAGTTCTGTAGCACTGAGATGTGAAACAAGACATTATGGAGAGAGAGTGTGACATGCCAACAGGTGCATGTTTCATCTTAGAAACATGACTAGTTTAAGGTTGCTGACCCTCCCATTAGTGTTTTCATTTCCACAGAAATTTAAAATTTGATTATAAGCATGATGCTAAATGCCTTGTGAGGTATAAACCACATTCACATCCCAAATCACAGATGTATGTTCTGAAGTGACTGTTACACAGATAAAAATTGTTGTCCAGCCACAGAACTGTAACTGTTAGCCATTCATTTACCAACATTGTAGATAACAAGTATGGAAGATGAAAAAGATAGATTCTCACCTGGTATCCTTTTCTTCTGTTTTTTTTTTTTTTTAATCTATCTGCACATGACTATTTTAATTTGGGTTAGGTTTCATAAATGTGTGTCTTGAAATTCTGTATCCATTCAACACTGAGACATTAGCAATTATAATAAGCTAGAAAAAAAAAAGGAAATATATTATCAGCATATTGAAAGAACCACAATTTGGAATACTTCATTGGCTCTCATAATAGTTCCATATATAGCACCAAAGAGAATGCAAAAATGATAGAACCCCACAGAACTTCATTCACCAGTGCTCTTGGCTTTGTGAAGCAATCCCAGCAGATAGTGTGGGGCAACTGTTGAACAAGAAAACAAAAAGCAGTTCAGAAGGAACTCTGGAGGGAGTTGTCTCTGGAGAAAAGAAATCCTGTTGCATATTTAGGTGATCTTCCCTTTAGATGTGCAGAAGTAGCCTGCTTACCTGAAAATCTAATTTCAGTTTACTGTCTAAAGAAAACTACATCTTTTGCTGGGATTGCCATGCAGCAAAGGAGATGTTTTTCTGCATGCCTGTGGGGTGACACACATGGATATTATAGCTAATCTTCTACAGATGGACTCTGTCAAGGCTGTGAGTTTTTAGGTTTTTTTAATAGATAAACTTTTAAATTATAAATCCACCATTAAAAGTCACTAGAGGACTTATCTTTGGAGACTGTTCTAGAGGAAAGAAGTTCAGAATGCTAGCATGGAATTCAGAAGTTACTTAGTTGAGTTCGTGCTTTGGGGCTTTTTTAAAGTTGCATTCCTAAATACAGTTTAATAATTCAAATGATTAATGAATATACCTTTAAGATTTTTCACTGTCGTGAGTTAAAAGCAACTGCAGTTTTCAAATCTTCATGTGATTATAATGTGACAAAATGAGAAGCTAATGTGGACAAAGTCCCCAAACTATTGATTACTGTAGTCATGCAATTATTTATCTGTACTATGGTTTTGATATTCCTACTGTTTTGGTGACTTGACATGCACAAAGAGATGCCTTGTTTAGTAATAAACATGAACAAAGGTGATGTAGTAATGCATGAAGATCAAGTTTCCAGGTGCCTAATTTTAGCTGCTTTTAGTGCAGTTGATGTCAAGGTCATCTTGATTTCCTGAGGACCTGACAGACTGTCAAGAACTCGTTAGGCTTTCAAGACAGACAGTGCTTGGTCTGAGCATCGTCCTGCAGGTGTGTACTGCTACCAGCAGGAGTCTGAGAATCACTCCAGGCATTGCAGATGTAAACCTTAGCTTTCTGTTGTTAGACTCCTTATAGTCATAATGTAGCTCTTAGTGGTAGCTAATCTAAGTGGTCAGTAGATCCTCAAGTGAAAAACATTATTTCAATAAAGTGCCTTGTATAATTCAATCACAAATGTGTGACTTGTTAAAATTTCAGAGAAAAGCATTGTCAGTTCCTAGAATATATCAAGAATGGGTGTGACTTCAGGGAGATACTTAGTCTGAAAGGTTTTGTGAACACACAGAATTGAAAGTAATGCTATTCTATTGTGAATGGCCATACGTACTGTAGGGAAGGTGTTCTTACAGTGGAAGCCATGTTTTACTATTGGAATAGATAAGGCAGGATTTGGGAGGGTTTTCTAGGAGGTAGAAGTAGTTTCGGTGTTAAACTCACCTTCTCCTTGGGGCTTCCTCTGTAGTGATATGCAGAGGATGTGAAGGAAGTACTTGTCGTTGTGGAGCAAATGAAAATGGCTTTAGGCTTTATAAGAGAAAAACCTGATGTCTGTAAGTGTTGAGGATGGTTGTTTGTCCTTGCAGAGGGAAGGACTCTTATGCCAGTGAAGGTCTTCAAATGCATGTCCTAAGCAACCACAAAGTGTTGGAGGAAATGCCTTTCTATGAAAAGCCTACTCAGCAGAGTACTGTTGGCTATTGGAAAGATGCTGTCATGATTCTGCTTCTTGATATTGCCTGGAAACTTGACTGCTTTTACGTTGTTTAACTAAGAAATCAGATATGTGTAAGGTACCTTCTAATCCTGTGAGACAGCATGTCAAATTCCCTTGAATAGTGCCAAAAAGATCCTCCCCTGGCTGTGGATCAGGGCATATGTGGGGAATTCTCCAGCTGTTGTCTGATCTGTTCCCTGAGTATTTTTCGGGGCCAGCTCTGCGGTGTGAGCACCACCAGGGCCCATACCTGCTGCTGTTGCTAACGGCTTTTGCAGGCAGCAGCGGTGGTGTGAATTTGAGGTGATTCCTGCCAATTTCCCTGCTGCCCAGAGGATTGTGTGGAGCAGCAGGGAACTGACAGGAGTCTTGTTTCCTGCACTGGCTGCTGCTTGGCAAAGCCATTAGCAGCAGCAGATACCCTGGAGCTCCCTCTGTGCAGATTCAAAAGGCAACATTGCATTGCTTTGCATTCGCTCATATTTGGATGATTATCTTTGCAATCATGAAAAGCACAAACCTATTTTTCCAAATACAGTCTTCAAGTTTTAACTATATGGTGGCCTCAGGGTTTTCCTTTCCACCTTCTCCTATATGTTTGTCAGTTAATTTTTTTTTTCCTTTTTCCAGATGGAATAGGTTTGTAGCCATTTCTGAGAGGTTATATTCCTTTAGGATGTTTTATCTGCGTTCTGTCTCACTGAGGGGGAGGGGTATTTTCAGCTTGCAAAAGGCTTTGCCTTTTATTTTTGTAGATGCTCGAGAACCTTTGAAATGGTTTTCATTGTGCATGATGATTTACAACTGTTCAATCATTTTATAGCTGTGCATGTTTTCAAATCATGAAATTATTAGCAGAATAAAAGAGCTCTACTGGATTAAGTGGCTTTTGTTGCTAAGTACACACAGATCCTGTCCTCTGTAGTGCAAGCATGTTTTCTCCAAACACTTGTGTTGCTTTCCAGTTTTGATTTTTGTGACAATGGTGACTTTCTTGATAAAGGTTTCAGTACAGATTTATTTGGCTTAGAATGGCTGGCTGGTGTCTTCCTGCATCTTCATGAATGTCATTTCCGTATGGTTAGAAATGTCATAGCAAAATTTTAAGAACCCCATGGTCTGGGATTTCTAACAAATAGCTTAATGTTTGTGCAGTGCAGGAGACAGAACTCGGAAGGGATAGTACAGAGCAAGACGCAGAGGAATTATAACATAGAGGAGCCTCGTCCAGCATACTCACAGTCCTACAGTAAGAGTGTAGTAAATGTTGAGGAATAAATTGGGAAGCAGCTTTGAGCTCTGAGAAAATGTAGCAAAGAAACTTTGTTTTAAAAGAATAAAATATCTAGAGATTATAAAAGAATTCGCAAAAAAGCCACCATTTCTGGATTACCTACTTAATTATTAAGCATTTTTTGTTTGCTTGTTTCTGGCCCAGGAATGTTCAAGAACCGACCAATGTAACACTACTGACTTTAGTAGCATTTGGCTTTCAGAGCTGCAATTATACCCAGGGTACATTAGGAATATTTTTTTTGTTTAGCTGATCTCAAAATGTAAAATAGCTGATTAGTTACCATTTTTACTAAGATATTAAATAATCACCCTAAATGACAAATCCCTGTAATTTACTGTACTTACTGTAATCATAATGTAGAAACATCTTAGCTAGAGCTCTAAAAAGTAAAATTAAAATGTGGTAGTTGTCCTTGTGATGTTGCTGCATATTTACAGAAATATCTTTGAATTTAAGTGGTATTGTTAAGAAAAGAATCAATTTAAGGTATTGGTGCCACTAGTGTTTTTACTGGACAGGGAACTTAATTTTGAAATTCATCTTAAATAGAAGTAAAATTATCTTTTAGAGTAATGACTGTTCTTAACAATCTCAAAATCTTTGCCGTATTTTAAATTTTCAATGGAAAAACATATATCTTGCAAAATGAAGGTATATGTATATATTGAACAAAACAGAAATCACGTCCTGATCTTTCTTCATTCTTCTTGAGTGGGCTTTAGAGAATCAAGGGTATTGCTAGGATGGAGCTATGCTGTCAATAGCTTCTTGGTTTTTTTTTAATAACCTTGCAAAAACCCCAATCTTCTTTTCGGTTTTATTTGATATGTTCACAATACATATTTTAAAACTTGTCTGATTTTTTTAAAATAGCACTTTAACCCAAGCTGGGAATGAAGAGGCGCTTACCAGAGAGCCGTGTCCCGAGGAGGTCTCCACCGCAGGGTCCCGCAGGTCTGGGCAGAGGCAGAGGGATAAAACCGAGCAGTTCTTCCATTTTCTGTAGGAAGCAGGGAAGCCTGTCAGCAAATGATTTATAGTCACTGTTACCATCTTATAGTAATGAAGTAAATGCAAGAAAAATGACATTTAAAAAAAAAATCAAAAAGTATATTGGAGAGCAAAATCTGTTTGTGAGGCCAGAGGCCGGGATTCGGCCGCTGTCCCCCCCCGTGCCCTCCCCCGGGGCTGGAGCCGCAGGGCTGCGGTGCATTGAGGTCCAGCACAGCACAGCGCCCGGTTCCCACGGTTTTCCGAGGAGCGAGCAGCCGCTGTGGGCGGCGCTGCGGGCGGGGAGCGGGAAGGGTTAAAGCCGATCCCCGCGGGGGTTAAACGTGGAGCCTAATGGAATAATGACGGGTAGCACCATCTGCTGGCCTAGTTCCGCGGGGAGCGGGTCTAACCAGCGCTAATATTGGCGCTGATGCCTTTTGATGCTTTGTGCGTTTCTTTCCGCGCTTTGTTGGGATCCGGCGGTCCGCGCACGGCGGGGCCGGGCCGGGCCGGGGGCGGCGGGTGCGCGCCGGGCAGGGCGCGGGGATGCTGCTGAAGCGAACGAGCGCTCGGGGAGGGCTGTGCGCGGCCCGGCTGCCGCTCGCTAAATAGGCCATTTAGCAATCTTCTCCCCATGCTTTTCTCCTGAGCACTGCCGGGGGTGCTGGAAAAGCGGAGGGCAAGTCTTTGTCTGACGCCAAAAATGTCTTCAGTGAAGAGGCCAAGAGGAAGGGTAAGTGAGAGCCTGAATGAGTGGGAGGAGGAGGGGTTCTTTGGGCTAAAAGGCTAATGGGATTGAATAACCTTCCTTATTACTGGCTGCTGCTGCGGGAGCCGCATCGCCATCTTGAGCTGTTCCCGAGCTGGGTCCGGCTGTTTGTTCCAGCCCCGGGGCTTTAAGGTGGCATCGGGAGCGGCCCCATCCTTGCCTCCCGCCCCCGCCGCCCATGAGGCACCTATAGAACATGTATCCCGGGAAGTGCACGGGGTTTGGCCCGAAAATGTGTTTGGAAATTCCTGGTGGCTTTTCTTCCTGCTCTAGGCAGAGGCGCATTTACGGGTGAGAACGTAACATAACTGTTATCTGCTGGGGTTTTGTGTTTGAATAGGAAATTCTTTCCATTCCTCAAAGGGGGAGGGGAGGAAAGCAAAAACATGTCTTCTGGCTGGCTGCAGGAAAAGCTCATCAGCCCCGTAAACAATTCTGCGTCCATGAAACGGGCATTAAAAACCCGAAGATAAAAACAAGTTACGTCTTTTATCCAGGACATGGAGTGTGTGTTGATCTAAATAAAAGAAACGCTGCTTTCTGAGCCGTTTGTGGATATAGAGCTGTGTAATTTTAGTTTTGGTTTTATCTTTTGTCTATTTTTTAATCTTGGTGTTGTTCGAGCATCTGTTGTGTTCATCACCGAGTTAGTCCTGTAGATCATTCATCTGCTTTAAGGTAACTATGGTCCTGGTATCCTACCAAAGGCAAAACACTGATGCTTTTACCTTCGGGAGCTCTTTGCTTTTTCATATTTTACTGGAGGTGTTGGATGTGTGTGTCAAATGTATGGGAATGCTGCAAAGGTTAAGGATTGGTTTCTTTATTTACAGAGGTGGAGAAAATTTCAGAAGGATAATTTTTACTGACTTTGAGTACTTGGATTGGTTGTTTAAAACCAACAATTGATGTAGTTATTTTGAAACCCACACCATTCTGTGGTATAAACGGAATTCCTCATTTTTTTGTGTTCACATAAGTCCCCGGCAGTTACATTTTCTTAAAAATGCATATCTCTATCAAAAATGTTTGCACTTTTTCTTTATATTTTTAAAATAAGGGGATTTAATGTGCTTTTTGTTTCTTGCTACAGCCTCCTTCCAAGAAGACTGATGGTTCAGGATCATATACTAAGTTGCAGAATACCCAGGTGAGGGCAACGTCTGAAAAGAAGCAGAAGAAAAAAACAGACTCAGAAAGTAAACAAGAGAAGGCGAATCGCATAATATCTGAAGCAATTGCAAAGGCAAAAGAGAGAGGAGAGAGAAACATTCCACGAGTAATGAGCCCTGAAAACTTCCCCAGTGTTTCAGCTGAAGGAAAAGAGGAAAAGAAGGGTAGAAAAGTTAAATCCAAACCAAAGGATAAGGAGACCAAAAAGCCGAAAACTGGTTCCTCATCCAAAATTAAAGAGAAAACAAAAATTGGGTAAGTAGATGAAAACATTGTCTTCTCTTCAGATTGTAAATCCTTGATTAAAATGGAAACTGCTTACTGATAATAAAATGTTCTCCTCCACTGCCTACACAAAATTCTTCCTGATTAAGTCCATGTGTGGACTCTCTCAGTCAGGAACAAGAATGCTCTGTTTTCTCTTTAGATAAAATCACTGTAGGAGAGTCCTTTTGAAAGGAATTATTTTATAGATACATATTTTAAAATATTCTGTACTTACTTTGAAGCATAGACTGATGTATCTTTTTATCTAGTTTTGTAATCCATTCTGACTCCAAACTGAGTTTTTCTGGATGTCTGTCCAGTTAAGTTTTTCTTAAATGCCGTCTTTCTCAATTTTGGCATGTAGCTTCAATACAGTGTGCTTGATAAACTATGCAGGGAGAAATTGGAAGTTTAATGAACTTGTAAGCAATAGAATATTCTTACAGATATCACATGTATCAAAAGTAAAGCACATATTGAAAATATTAAATTCTTAGGACTTTGTAGTCTTCACTCATATCAGTTTAATCTGCCCTTTTAGATATTTTGCAGACTCAGCTGGGTCAAGCTGGGTGGATACCTTGGGGTGAGGAGCTTTTGGAGTGCTCCAGGGGTTTCAGGAACTGGCTCATCTTGGGACTCCAGAGCTGATCTATGTTGGCTGTTTACTTTTAAAGGAGAATGTGTGATTTCCAATATTAAGTACGTCAGTCAGAGCTTGAAATAGAAATTTTAGTTACAGTCTGATTTTTATTTTTTTAAATCCACAGTCTTTTTGCAGTAGCAGAAATATTAACTGGCATATCTCTCAAATTTAAATGTCTCATATCCATATGTATATTTTAATGCATGGAGCAGAAATGAATGTTCTTTTAATCAGCCCGTATCTCTGCGTTTTCTTTTTTTTTTCTATAGATCAATGCTTTTTTTACATGTTTGAAGTAAACAATTTTGAGTAGTTATCCTGTAGTATGAAGGTTACTGCTCTACACCCAACTTCATTCTGAACTTTCATGGTGTTAATTTCTTTCTGTTCTGTTTATGTATTAGCATATGATGCTGCTTGTAAATGCATGGAGTAGTGCTTCCTTTTCTTTTTTTCTCCATTTCCTTTAAGGTGGGATTTTGGATGTGTACTTTTGTGAAGTTGATTTCACTTTCTGAATTTACTCATGTCCTATAACAAACATTTTGTGGATCTGTCAAATCAGAAAACTTAGACTGCTGTCTGGGTAGTGCCAGTTTCATGAAACCTTGTGGTTTGTCCTTAGTGTGCTTTTTATTCATTCTTTTGGATAATTGACAAAACCTGCTGAAATGACATCATTATGATATACTGTATAGTTGTATACTGTATATAACAGTAATGTTTTTACTGTTTTTAAATGAAAAAGTAAGCTGTTACCTACAATTTATGATTCTGCACTCAGTTTTGTCTTGGTGAAATGCTTTGCTGTGTGCATCACTTAGAATCAGTTTTCAGGATTTCATCAGACGGCGTCAGTTGAGAAAGAGACATTTCTCAAACTGTGTTTTTAACTATGGTGTTTGTGTTTGATGCAGAGTACATGCAAGCTGCTAGAGGAGCTCCCATTTAATTATTGTCAAAATACAATCATTTTGCATTGAGCTGTGAAGGTTTGTCTCCCCATTATTTGCCAGTTTAATCAGCTAATGCCCCAGTAGCACTCTGCTAACTTAGTCATGCTGCCAGGTATTGCTTTCATTACGTTGGATACATACCTAAAGATGGAGCAATCAGGTCCTGGTAGGGAGCTGTGAAGAGTCTTCTAGAACCACTTATTTCAGATTTCTGTTAATATTCACAGAATTCCATTTTATTTAGATGGACAGCAGCAAGTCAAATGCTTTGAGACATCAAGATACTTCATTTTTGTATCCAAACAGATTTATGTGTTGTGTTGAATTAGCACTATTGTATATTACTGATAAAAATACATAAAATAATAACTGCTTAGCAAGGAATACACTGGGGATTTTGCAGAGCAGCAATTGCAATAAGGCCTTGATTTTTTAAAAGAATAATTGTACCAAACCCTGCTTTCTATGCAGATGTAACTGCTGATATTATAGCAGAATAATTACTACAAAACCACTATATTTGTCTTTTCAACCATGGTTAAAAAATTTTATAATAAATTTTGTTTTATTCAGAGAAAATTAAAATTAAAGAATAAGGAGTTTAGAAGACTAAACAGCTCTTGTAAAGGTTTTGTCCTATCTTCCATTCCTAAAAAATATTTCTTAATGAATCGAAGCACTCCTTGGAATTACTAAGTCAAAATGGGATTGGGTTTTTAAGCGTGTGGGTTGCTCCATTGATTTTTCTCGTTACCTTAAAATAAACTTTGACTGAATCTTGGGAGAAAATTTTACGATGCTAAAATAATATCTGTAAAAGACAAGTTCTTTTTTGGGCAGGAAGGGAACATCTCAGTTCAATGAAAATGTTTTTTTCTTTGGATGGAAAAATTTTTGAGATTTGTTTTAAATGGGATAAAAAAGAATTAAAATTCTTTTTCAATCAATAATGAAAAAAACTTTGTAATATAAATATATATACATATTTGTACGTATGGCATTCCTTCCATTTAATCACAAAATAAAACATGAAGTCCCCTCGTGTTTTAAAAAGATAAGTAAACAATTTCCAACTGTTAGAAGCTGTTATGAACTGATTTTTCTGCAAGTAGTATAGTCGTGAGTGACACCTTGAAGCCAGTAAAGGTTTACAATAAAAAAAAAATAAGATCAATATACCTTTTTAACAGTAGTGGAGAATTTGTTTGGGTGCATCTGCTGTTCCATTTTAGAAGGAGTTCTGCTGTGATATGTCCATCCCAGATGAATAAATTTCTTTTCAGTCAAGGCTTTCTATAGCTAACTCATTTAACTTCCAGGAACTGTTAAGTCTGTTGATTCAGTTTGGATTTGGAGTGTCAGAGCAATGCAGGAGGTGATGCAGAGTTGGATGTGTTTGAGAAGATCTGAAGTCACATGTATGTTTTGAGTAACTTCTGTTTGATTTTTGCAGGCCAACACAGAGCTGAGCGGTCTGAAGCAGTAACAAATACATTTTTCTTTTTTTTTTTCTTTCTTTTGAGAAATGTTTGAGAAACAGTTTTGATCTGGTCTTTCATATCTCTGCTCGCAACAAACAACAACCTGTTCAATAAGAGCACAGCTGTATGCTCTGTAGCCCAGCACTCAAACAGCAACCTCTTATTTAGATTGTGATCATAGACTTTGACCTCTTAGAGGGCTTTATTCTGTGTATCAAGTTCTGTGTTGCTCTGGAGGAGGATTTTCAGAGTTACAGCTGAGCTGTAGAGCTGGAACACTAATTGCTGTACAGACCTTGATAAAATTGACTGGTAGCCATCAGTTTAAAAAAAAAAAAAAATGTCCTTTAAATTGTAATACAGCACAGCTTTTACTGAAATTGAGTAGCCCTCATCTGGGATTGAGATGAATTTTAACTACTGTGTCTGGATTTAGGGGGCAGGATGATCTTTCAAGAGTTCCTGGTTTTTGCTGCTCAGACAATCAGTTTGTGTTTGGTGGCTTCATATTAACTATTTATATTTTCCTTAGTGATACTCTGAGATCTACATGTAGAGGAAAAATTTATAGCACAGTTAATTCCAATTTATCATTGCTAGTTAAAAATTGCTAGCAGTTACTTTCTAGGCAGGCTGTAGTTTCTTTCTGAAGGTGAGAGTTAAGGTTTTATTTCTCGGAGCTGTGAAGACAGAGAAATAATGCTCGTTCATTTCAGTCAAGTCTATTAGAACTGGATTCTGTGGTTAGTAAAGCTTCTGTGCCACAATTATTGGTGAAGATAAATAACTAAATTATATTATTACCAAGAACATTGTATGGGTTTATTAGAAATTATTAGAAGAACATATATATAATATATTTAGTATTACCAAATTAAGTTAGCTAATTTGCTTTATGCATTGATTACTGATTAAGTTAATTCTTCAAAATTTGCCTTACAATTTCTCTGCAGACAGCAGAACCACTTTTTGTATCCTGGCTATTTACCAAGGTGTGTTGACATTTAGGAGTCTATTTAAACCCTTTCATATTTTTGCATAGAACTTGTTTCCATTTATAAGCTTTTTCTGATTGATTCTACTTCTTCCATCTAAGGTGATGCATATTTAATCTAAAAAGTCTACTTCTTACCACTTGATGTGAAGAATTATGAATTTGTGAACATTCTCTTGTTCAAAAAAGTAGATTGGCATTTAGGTTTTATAGCTCTCAACGTATTCCCACCTACTCAAACATAAAATTAAATATCACAGCCCTGATGAAAAGCAACAGCTCTGCACTGATGATGTAAAGGACAATATCAGTTGAATACATTTAGGTAATTTTTTTTCTTAATCACTGCATAGTTTAAATAAATAAGTCCCCCAAATTCTAAGAACTGAATTTACAAATGCTTGAGTCAGAATGGTAGTCTTTCAGTTCAAAACTGCTGCCAGAAATGGCTGTATTATTTCATGTGTTAAAAGAGCAATGGTGGATTTTGTTCATTAATCCTTGAATTATGTAGCAATGAATCCAGCAAGTGGGATGTGATCCTCTGCACTGCTGAAATGAGTAACTGTCCTTGTTGCCTTGTACCTCGAATTAGGTCTCACAAATACTGTTTACAAGCAATTTTAGAACCCAGCACCCTGACAGATAATCTTTGCTTGTTGATCTGATAGTGTTAAGATGGTTTGAAACCCTTATAAACTCAGGAGACACAGGGAGAGGGTGGAGAGGAGGTGGTTCTGTGTCGGGCTGAGGCTGTGTTCAGTGTCGGTACCTCCAGCTGGGATCCCGGGAGGCAGATGCTGGCCCTTGTCTTCTGTTCCTGCCAGTGGGCAGAGGCTGGGGAACAGCTCTGTGCTCAGAAAGGAGGGGTGCTTGCTGAATCTTTGAGTTATCTTAGATCTGTTAAGGTCATTATCTTGTGTCCTGATTAAAATGGCAATAAATTCAAGGTTTGGGTATTCTTCTGGGATGTCATTTTGTTTGTTACTTGACATTATTGTTTCAATGTAGTGTGAGCTTGAACTGACTGATGGTTCCAAGAAGACTGTTAGGAGTGTTTAAAAATCTGTGCACAGTCCAGAAGTTATTAATTTGAAATACAACTGGAGAAGGAGACAGTGGCTGATATTACTGTGTTAGTATTATTTATTAAATATATGGTAAAAGGATAAGAGAAAATGGTTTTATACCAGCAAATTAACTCTCATTCAAGAGGATACAGTATCTTGTCAAGGAAACTTCTACTTTATATTTTTAGCGAAGTTTCTAGTGATAAAGAATTGCTAATACTGTTGGTAATGTAGGAGTTTTATTGTTAATCATTTAACAAAGTGCTTTGGCTACATAGGATGATATCTGAGAGGTGACTTTGGACACTAATAATTAGTTACTTAGAGTTTTCTGTTTGGGGAAAATTGAAGTAGAATGATGTATTGAAGGCCAGCTTTACTTCCTGTTCCTGACGTGCCTAATACAGATTTGCTGCCTCTTTCTATCCTCTTTAATATTTTCTTTTTCTGTCTTTGGAAGGCTTTGGAAAGTGTTTATCACTTTAAAGCTGTTCAGAGTACTGACAGTGTTTCCATCATGTTCCCTCCTATGAAACAGAAGGGGAATGGAGCACACTGGTTTTCATTTATAATAAAGAAGTTGCAAGGCTCTTCAAATAGTGCTTCTTGGTAGCTTTTAAGCATGGTAGGAGTCTTCTGCTAAGGATCAGAGGTAATATTGGCTCATGAAAAATCTTCTTTTTAAACCTTTTTTGTGGTGTAAGTTTCTCAACATTTTTAGTTTGTAATTGTAGAAGAAAATATGTAATGAAAAAACTGACAATGTCTAATTGTTGAAATATTTATAGATGTTATGTAATAAGATAAACATAAATTTAAAAAGGCAAGAGAAAGTGAAATTGGAGTGGAGTCTGGTGATAGTATTTATTCCATGTCTACAGTGTGCTGTTAACTTTTCATAGAAACAGAATAGATAGTTTCTGTTCAGAACAGTTTGTTTCAGGGTGGAAAAAGGGATTTTCGCCAAGGATCTTTATGCTTTCATGCAGAAATTTATAAACTGGCAAGAGAACTTGTTCGCTCAATGAAAAATTTTCACAGAATTGATCCAGTTTACAAGCTTCTGAAAATCATTGTTTTCACATAGCAGATTTTTTTAGAAGTTTTTGGCCAAAATATGAGCAGATTGCATTTTTACTGATAGAAATGTATGACTTTAGCACCATACTGTTGTTCAGCAACTTTTGATAGCAAGGCGCATTGTGATTCTGGGCACTGGATCAGAAAGAAGTAAAACTGCATTTGTTCCTGTCATTGGCACCACATCCATATAGAGGAAGAAACATTCTGATCTACAGCATGCAGAGATGTGCAGAAAATTTTAGGTTTCAGTTAGTGAAATACTGGGGGTAGGGAGTGCAAGCTCAAAGCTAGACACAAAAGCTGACAAATGGAATATTGTGTGTAAGGCTGCAGGGGCAGAGCAAGAGGTGAAACCAAGGAGGGACTAAAACTAGGAAAAGGAAAGAAAAAAATGTGCAAGGGAAGACGTAGCTAGAGCATTCTAATAATAAAATACCCCCTGTTCTAAAACAGAAGGTCCTTAAAATCCTCAGCTGTTCAGTGGATGCCACTAGAACCCGTAGTAAACCCTATATCCCTTAATGTTGTGCTTCTTGAATATTAAAGGACCCTTGAGCCTAAAATAGTAAACAGTAGTGCATGAAGTGAGAATGAGCTGTGGTTGCACAGATACAAATATTTAACATAGCAACATGCATTTAGGAATTGTTTTAATCTGTCATTTCACAAAAGAGGATCAAAATTTGGAACAGATTGCCCAGGTACCTACCAGCTGTCAGCCTTGGAGATCAGTGGAACTTAACTGGGCTGAGCTACATAAAAGAACTCTGAAGAACTCTGAAGTTGGCCTTGAGTAGGGACTACAGGTCTTTCCAGGACCTCTTCCAGCTTGACTTATATATTAACACTTGCTTTATTAAAGAACTTTCAGTTATCCTTTTTTTCTGCAAAAGAATTTAAGAGCAGGGAAAACATATATTGATATTTCCTACCATTTTTCCAAACCCTAAAGTTGCAAACCAGGGACTTAGTGGGGTGGATGTTGTTTCATGAATGATCTTCCAGGAAATTCTCACTCATAAGTTTACCAGGTTTCCCTTTAAATGCATGTTAAATTTTAGCATCCAGAATTCCATTTACCAACAGTTTTAGAAGGTCAATCACAATGTGCCTCGTCTGCATCATTTTGGAATATATTAGCTGATTTGACATATTAGTGACAAGTGCTAATGTAACACTTAAATTTTATGAAACAAAGTGAGATAAAAATGGAAAATGCGGTTATCCAAGTCCATCACTAGAAAGTGTCATATTGGACAAATACCCAAGAATACAAGTCTTAAAATAAAAACCAAGAAAAAAAAAAGATGATTCCTAATCAGAGCTTGAAAAGTGAGGGGAAAAAAATGCTCAAACTAACCTTGAAGTCAGTAGGAAAACCAGTGTGTTCATTGCTGAAATTATTTCCTGTGATTATGAAACATGTTTTCTAAGTAATAATTAGACTGAGAACACCTAATGAAAAGCCAAGGACCAGAATTTACTTGTGAACAAGCAGCTCTGTGATTATGCTGACTACAGCTTCATTTCAACCTGCATCCATCAGTGCTGTTCACTTTCTGCTAAAAGTAAAAAAAAATATTGGAGTGGAAAATCTTTTTTTCGTTTGGGGATTTTTTAGCCTTTCCACTGAACATACATAGTAATTAAATATTGAAAAGCAATGAAAATATTCATTGCTTCTGAAGATATACCTGCAGTCTTTTGTAAGCAACATTGCCTACACTTTCCATAGTGTTTTGGTAATTTAACATGGCTTATGTTCCATGTGAACTGTTAGTGTGGACATAGTAAATATATGTGTGTTCTCTTGTTTGAACACTTGCAAAGAGAAGTAAATGAGTTGTGTTTCAACCATTACAGTCTCACCAACGTTCTCATCAGGTGACCAGTATATTTGATGTTACATTGCTGTAAAATAACTTGTATTTTCCGTATAAAGACTAAAATCTTGTGCTTAATTTGTTTGTAACATGGCAGAAGCAGCTTGTATGCTGGAACACTTCCCTCTTTTTGTGTTACATATCTAATCATAAGAGACTATATGAAATATATATTTTAGGACAGCTCTCTGTCTGTGATTGTCTTGAATAGTTTGTCATTCTACAATTATGCCACTGTAAACACATTTAAAGAAGTGTATTTGGCACATTTCAAATATGGAAAAATATTTTTACACCCTTTAGTTAGAAACAAATCTGATGAATTGGTATCATGATTTACAGTGTAATTTTTAAATCCAAACAGAGAAATAATTGGTGCTTTTTCATTAGAGTTTAACTAGTTTATTCAGCACAATGGTGGTTATTTACATACTCTTTTATGTTCTAAGATTACTTACAGATGAAATACCAGATTTTGGATATAGGGATATAGCTTTTTTTTTTTTTAAGGGCAAAAAAATATTTGTTCAGTTTTCAATTCCCTTATTTTTACCATTGAATGATTTATTTAAGCATAAAATTTTTGCATGTCAGACAGCTTTGAGTGATTTTTAGATTGTTCTCCACAGTTAATTTTTCTAAATAAAAAAAAAAGGAAGCTGCATTTTACAATGGTAAATTTTTTATGATAAATCATTTAGTGTTGTCATCTGCACATGGTATCTCTGCTAGCTTTGTGTAGTTTACCACTGTCAGTTGGTTTAAATGTTGGATTTTGTATTTCTGTTTCTCATATAAAGATCTAAAATGTGTATGATAATTAAGAATTTGTGATAGCAAGGTAACTGTAGAGAAGCTCACTAACACTAGTGAACAACACTGTCTGCTATAAGGTATTTGTGACATATTACTCATTTTTCAGACAGTGGTGCTATCTGAGTTTTATGCTGAGAATATGGGAGTTGCTGGTGATTTGCTCTGAAGTTACACAACTGGTGCACAGCATTCACTCAGGGGTTGGGGTTTTGTTTCTGACAGAAAGCTGATCATCACACTGGGCAAAAAGCAGAAAAGGAAAAACGAATCTTCAGATGAATTATCTGATGCTAAGCAGACTCCACAGCGGCCTCTGAAAGATGAAGACTCACAGGTAAGTAGTTGGTGTTTTTCCTTGATAAATTTCTATGTGTTATGTCTGCAGATCTTTTTTCCCCTGTCTCCAGAAAGTTACACTTCCTTGGATGCAGTGCAAGCTACTCTCACACTTCTGTGTATCTCATAGGTATTTCATCATCAGCCACTTTTCTCAGTTGAAAAACAAAATCCTACAGGGTAGAATCCCTTTTCTGTAACAGGACATCAATGCCCTGCTTGTGTCTGTTGCATTTCAGTACAGAAGCCCATAGATTTGAGACTGTAAGTACTTACACTGAGCTGGCAGTTAGACCTGATCCTTACTCTGGCTGAGTGTGAAAATGCAGAGATTGCCCAACAGACGGGACATTTATGAGTGGAGCTGGCTCTTTGAGAACCTTTAAAAGGGTTGTTTCAAGCTTTAATGTGTTTTTTTCTGAGCTCTGCTTCTGTAGAAACTGAAAGGACAGATTTCTTTCAGTGTTGGATCTGAAGGCAGCAGTGATCAATATGCTGATAGGCTCTAGTTGCTTGTGGAATACTTCTGAAGGAAGTGCCCGATGAATTGAAGTGGTCGAGTCATTCCCTTGAGGGATAGCTCTCTTGTAACTTACTTTCTGCAGTTTTTTCATAGATTGCCCTGAAATAATAGTAACATAGCTAATTATTTCTAAAACTTGTGCACAAAAAAAGCATGAACTGTTGATAAGAGATTTTATTCTATTTATGTTTGCATTACTGACAGAATTATAACTTCTTGCTTTAGGGCAATCTCCAGTAACGTCAGGTTATGTGCTGGAACTGCACAGGTTTTTATCCTGTGGCAATTTCATCCACAGAGGCAAAATCAGTATTCAAAATAAGGTGCTGTTGAGTAAAAATTAATTGCATTAGTTGATGATAGTTGTCGAAAAACAATTATGAGATACTGAATTGCCCTCTGGTGTTTCACAGATAATAATGCTGGAGGGGAAAAGGGATCACAAGGCATTTCCCAGAATGACTTCTCTTTAACTGAAGTGATAGCTTGTCCTAGGTAAAAGTTACCTGAAAGGATCTGTAACTTTTCAGTCATGTTCTGTTATCAGATAGACATAAATTTATAGGCCAACAAATGTAATATAGAAGACTGAAGATAATTATTTCCTGGGCATATCATGAAATCACCTGCTCTCTTTGAATGAACTGGGGAGAAGCAGGAAAGACATAAATTGCTTTACTTCATTAATTCAGTTTCTCTTTAGTTTTTGAACATGTTCATGATTTTATTTTCAAAAAGCTGTTTCTAATTCCTGTTGCAAATAGCTGTTTCGAAGCTCTGGGGGGCAATTTTAGACCTTTTTTCCCCCTAATTAATTTTGTATGCTTAGTTTCACATCAAGTGTCTTCCTTATTTGGATGGATTTTTTACTTTTTTTTTTTATTTTTAGTATGTGATGCTACTTCATTTTTTGTCTTAGTCATTTGTTCATGGCCATAGTTCTCAGCTTAGGGAAATACAGAAGTTTTTTTCCAAACAGCTCAGATTATGTATTAATGTGTTGGAGAACATATGTTGATGTTTTGCTAATCACTTCATACTTTAAGAAAAGACATAGTGAGAAGAATTGAAAATGCCAGTTACATAATCTTCCATGCTCATGTTACCTGGCTTTTTTTTTTTTTTTAACCTACTTCTGTCAGCAAACTATTATTGATTTAAGTATAATGTGACATTAGTGTGTCTTTACTTTAGAAATTCCTTTTGGTGATAACACCTAACACCACACACATTTATGGAAGAACAGCTAATCTACATAACTGTGGAAAGCTGATGAAGGAGTTTCATTTTTGCAGCTTTTCTAGAGGAATGGTCATAGCCATTCTTGGACTTGTACTGTACCCATAGGTTACTGCTCTGTACTTGTAATGTAGTTGTTAAAGTACAGCTGCATCTTTTACCAGATACCAGCCAGACCAAGGGCTGAATTAACAGTCAGGAAGAAAAGTTCGTACTGCAATCTCACTGTTACTTAATATCTGCTCTGCAGAAGCCATTGTGACCACAGGATTTAGGGTTTTGTCCTCTTTACAACTTGTTCTCCCAACTGAGTACTGCAGTGTAGTATAACATTGCAACCTGCAGTGGATTTTCTTGCACGAAAATACCCTTTTCTGTGTAGCTCAATATAATAAATCTGTTTTGTAGAGACTGTTTTGTTTTGCTGTTTTCCTTTTGTGATCAGTTCTCTAAAGCAGATTATAGTGTTTTCAAATGTTAGCTGACTAGTTTGATACTGCTATTTTTATCCAGTGAATCCAATTTACAAATTAATCTTATGGTTAAATAGGCAGTGTCTAATATGTTGGTACTGAGGGGTAGGAAATGTTATACAATATCCTGATAATCTTAAGTATTTGAAACTGTGAGTGAGAAGGAATTATTTTCTTTGAACATTATTTCTTCGGCTGGAATTTGTTGTCCTCAGATTCTTGCAGAAACCAGAATGGAAGGTTAGAGAGAGAAACTGCAAAATAAGCCAAATAATACTGTTAAACAAGCATTGATGAAGATGGAGAAAATAAAGACATTACCAAAGCAACAGACTTTATAGCCGTCATGTCAGATTTCAGCAGCAATCGGACCAATAAGATCTAGTGAAAACCTTCATAATTTTTTGTACAGCGCCATTTAGTAGAGACACATCAGTTTATTTTATTTCTTTCCCTCTGATTCGGGAGTTGGATGGTAACACACTGCTCTAATACTGCATTAGGAAATCACTGTTGAAATACTGGTGCTCGTGGGAGATCTGTTACCTATCAGCTTTGCTCCCATACCCTGAAAAGAGTCTTTCATGTTTGCTTTTGAACCCTAAAAATAAAAGTATAATATGCTTACATGAAAAAGAAAATAACAGTTTAATTGAACATAAGTGGATTACAGAGGTTCTTTATTTCATGTTTATTATCAGATGTTGACCTTTGGTTGTAGGTACAGCTGAAGTATTGCTTAGAGTGTCCCAGAACATGCAGCTCAGGTTAGGGAAAATTTTGGGTAAAACCTGTATCTCTTTCCTTTCTCCTGCATGGCAGAAGAGAAGGTCAAATCGTCAAGTTAAAAGGAAAAAATACTCTGAAGAAGGAGAAGGGAAACAATCAGAAGAAGAAGCAGCTAAAGTTTCTGTTAAAATCAAGAAGAACTCTGCCCCTTTACCTGCTGAACAGCCTTTACAATTATTTGTGGTAAGTAAAAATTGTCTTGGTCTGTGGGAAGGAACTTTGTGTTTGTCTCAGTTAAGTGAATAAAGCTCCTACCTTGGAATACATTATTATTTCTAAGCCACAGCTTAGAGTGACATTTTGCTGAGATTTTGAAAACTGTAAGAAATTACTTATTATTTTTTTGTGTTACAAATATTTGTTGACTTAATTGAAGTTATGAATAAGACTACGGCTGGGTATAGCTCAAGTAATATTTTATGTGGCGTAGCCATATGAAAAAGTTGTGTTGTAATGTTACCATGACTTACAAAGGCATCAGATTATTTGGGGATCTCTGTTTATTGAGGTATTTAAAAAGGACACTTCTCCTCTCCCCACAACCCTTTCAGGTTTACACTTCACTGTTCAGCTTGGAGACTCAAACTTACTGTTGAGCCATTCAATGTAAACAGAGTGGCAGGGAAGAAACAGGAGAAAAATATTTATGAGATGCTCGAGAGAGTGCCAGAAGTTGTAGGGGAAGGAGAATGATTATATAATTGGGAAAAAATCAGACAAGAGGGAGGGTGAGCAACTATTGCAAGCAACTTGTACAGATCACCTCTGTCTCTGGGAGCAGAGCCCCAGTTGTGGCAGAGCCATGCAATCCCATCTGTGCCTCATCTCAGCCCTGCTGGAATTCAGCCACAACCTTCTCTCTCTGATTCCACAGCATGTTTTTTGACTGTGTGCAGAGTAGAGGGATCAGATTGAGTTTGTCACATACTGGGTTTCTTTCCTCTTTTTCCACCTGTCAGAGTTCTTCTCCAGTTGTGTATGACTGAATTCTGGGTATGTCCAGTGCATCAGTTTAACTCAGCAGGGCATTCAGAGTGTCTGGCAAGCATCAGAATCCCCAGTGCTTGCACTGAGTGTATTTGGCAGGTGAGCACTGCAGCTGATGCTGTTTGGAAGTGCCAGACTTAACTGCACTTTTGCATGTAACCCTTTCTGGGTAGAGACCTAGATTTTAAATTACACTCCCAGCCTGTTAGGGAATGCTGCTGGTGGAGGTCAAATTTACCTTTATTGCTCATCCTCTGACAAGCCACATGTGGGTGAAGGTTTTAAGCCTGAGAGAGAGGGCATTTGCTTGCAGTTTTATAATAATTGTTTTTGTGTGTTTATAGGAAAATCCAAGTGAAGAAGATGCAGCAATTGTAGACAAAATCTTATCCTCCAGGGTAATAAAGAAAGAAGTAAGTGATTGTCATGGGATAAAATCGTTTATTTGAAAAAGGGGTTTGCATCTATCATTTTACATTTCCCCTGAACTTCCTTTTCCAGATATCTGCTGGGATGACAGTAGACACAGAAGAATTTTTTGTTAAATACAAGAACTAGTAAGTATTAAAAATTTGTTTCACTGGATGTGTTGGCTGAACTGTTTAGTATCATATACTCAATTTTTGTATTGTTTGAAAGTTATTTTGTCATCTATTGAGATTTTTCTTTACCACTTTAATCTTTAAATTTCTAAGAATCTGTAATATGGTAGCAATAATTTTAAACCTATGAGTATTGTGAAACCAGCATTGTCCAATAAGCTGGCAGCCTTTATTCACCAAAGAACAGAATTTTTTTAGAGAAGATATTTATTAAATTAGAAAATATATTTAATAAATTCAGCAGGGACTACATGCCTCAGGCAAATTTTAATTTCATGAATTGAAATCAGAGGTGTTTTGTGAACCTGGATTAGATTTACAGTGTCATGCATTTAGGAGATGCTGATGTAGTAGTTGGACTTATGGTTTCAAAAGGAAAGAAAAAACTTGTGATAGAAATTAATTTACATCAAAAGCAGGAAATATAAAACCGAAGGAAAAAAAGAAATTTTTCTATATTTTATTTTAAATTTCATACCTATATTCCTGTCACTACACAATTCTTGATGCCAAAAAATCTAAGCTTATTTTAAATTTTACATATGTGAATAGTTTAATCAGATTTTTGCTCTAATGTAATTTTTTTGGAGACTCTGCTTCCACATGTTGTTGGACAGCATTTACCTTGTGTTGTTCTGAAAGGGTAAAATCTTGTTTTTCGTCTGAGAGTGAGTAGTCCCCAGCTGTGCCTTATTTCTAGCATATCTTTAGAAAGCTTTAAAAAATGATGGAAATATCCTAAAAAAGGGGTGTGAGGAAGGAATATGTGTACTTCTGTGATGTAATTTCAGAAGGGCTCTCCTGGGGGGCAGGTAGATGCAGCACCACAGGTCCTGGTGCTGCTGGTTCCTCCCTAGAGCTGCTGTCCCAGCTCAGTCCAGGGTAGGTTCCTCTCTGCCAGGGGCTCTGCTGCTCCTCCTGAGCTTCCTGTGGGCTGAGCTCTGTGATCCAGCAGTGCCTGGGAGAGATGGGCACAGGAGATACATGGAAAAATCAGATCCAGTACATGAAGTAATTTATATCTCTGGGTACTTTCTGATAGAGGTGTCAGATTTTAAACTTGACTTGTTTAAGCTCACTTGAAATAAGCTTGTTTCTCTTAGGACACATGAAAGAAATTTGTGAATCTATAGATTTCTACAGATTCCAGCTCAAAAAGGCTGCCTTAACTAGGTGCTGCAAGATGAATATTTGGAGGAATAAATCTTTGATCTTTATGGTGGATTCTGTTATTTTAACTGTATATTAAAAATAGATAGTAAGCTTTTGCTTTCACCAATGTTTTAATGTCAATCTCTGTGATTTTAGCTCATATCTCCACTGTGAGTGGGCCACAGAACAACAGCTTTTAAAAGATAAAAGAATCCAGCAGAAAATAAAGCGATTCAAAGTAAGGAAAGCACAAAGAGCTCACTTTTTTGCAGATGTGAGTATGAAATAAAAATTAAATAAGCTTTTTTTTTTTTCCTTGTAAAACTGTGATTAGTAATTTGCTTTTATATAGAAGAGCTGATTGTTAGGAACTAAAAATGGGCCATTGGTGTTGGTTGCAGCAGGGGGTGGGTTATTTAATGTAATTTAAAGAGCAAGTCTTCTGGAGACACTGAACTAACCTGACTTACATGGTCTAAAAGTGAAATTGGTTGAATACTTAGAGGTGGTAAGGAGGGAAAGATTATGTCAGTATGGCTAGTTTCTCTAGGACTTCCACAAGACAGCACTTCATCCCAGAGATCTAGTGTCAAATCCCTCTCCAGTGAGTGTTGCCCAAGAGAGCCAAGGGGGTGTGTGCAGGGGGCTGGTGTGAAATGTAAGGTCTGTGCAAAAACATCAATAATTTCCAACTACCAAATAATTCTGTGTAGGATGAGACCAAGTCTTAGCAAACATAGAGAGCAACTATTTTTGCCTCTCTACTGATTTTATTAATCTTTCACTGCAGATGGAAGAGGAGCCTTTTAATCCTGACTATGTTGAAGTAGACCGGGTATTAGAAGTGTCTCTTTGTGAAGACAAAGACACTGGTGAGGTAAGTGTGCCTTAAAGCAAGTCAGGAAGGTGCAGCTCCAGGTAGTGTTTGACAATTGTAATTTTATCAGATCTCAGAGTAACACTTTAATGATTGTAAAGCTTCAATAATATTTTTAATGAGACATGACAGTCTTGTCCTTTCCTGTGCTACCTGTGGATTTGAAAAAGAAGTCAGCATTTAATGGCTTTTATTTTTATTAGTATTAATAGGTCGTAGTAGGCAAAGCTTAGGTATTGACTGACATAAATGTCAGGTTCAATAATTGTCTTGTGAGTTCCATCAAAAGGCTGATCCCATATACTGTCCTGTCTCTCTGATAGTGGCATGGGGTCACTGGTAATAAAAGCTTTAGGCAACCTGTGATTTGAAGTGCTTCGATAGCCACCAGTGAACCATTCCCTCTGTATTTATTAAAACTCATTTTTTTTTGTTTAAAGTACCTCTTCTGAAAAGCTATTACACAACAAAAACATTCTGAGATTAAAAAAAAAAAAGAAAACAGAAAAGCAAGTCAAACAACTAAATTGCCAGAATTCAGAAAGAATCTGAGAAAAGTGGAGATCAAAGACTGAGAAGAAAGTTGTTGATTAAGGCTATTGGAATATCTATAATGCTTACTCTGCTTGTGTGGATAGCAAAATGAGCAGACTTTTACCCAGTGATTTCTGCATTAATCCTCCTAAGAGTTGAGAGTTAGAATGACTTTTCATTGTATGCAGCAGATTTGACATTATTAAACTTCTAGAAAAAATATGTTGTCATTAGACTTTCCCCTCAGCTTCTGAAAGGATGACTTTATTAGGTTTTTAAATATTTACTTCTTGAATCTAAGTAAAATAATCTGCTTTGGTTCCATTTTTTCTGTATGTTGTTCATCAAGCCTGTAAAGCTTTGTCAGAGTTTTGTTGGTAAGACCTCTGGTTTAGGAGCTCTAAAGCTCTGGTTTAGGCCTAGGTAGCCTGATTTGGAGAGTGGAGGAAATGTCCTGGGTGTAGCACTTCTGTAGTTACTTCTGCCACCCTGTCCCATTTCCACAAATACCACAGATACTGTAATTTATCTTTCCTGAGACTAAAACAAGATTTACTTCTGGGTAAGAGGGGTTGAAGAGCACTCCAGAGGTCTACAGAAAGTGGCAGAATGTTGGGAGCTAAGGATAATAAGTAGATAACAAGAATGTACATGGAACATTTAAAAAATTGTCAGAAATGAGCTTTTGATTCCAGCTTTCATGTAAGCAAGCTAATCTAATAGTAAGGCATATTAACAGTCTGTATACTAAATTAAAAACTGATAACATTCAGAATTTTCTTCTGCAGCCTGTTATTTACTATTTAGTAAAATGGTGTTCGTTGCCATATGAAGACAGTACGTGGGAGCTGAAAGAAGATGTAGATCAAGCAAAAATAGAAGAATTTGAACAATTGCAAGCTTCCAGGCCTGACTCAAGGAGATTGGTAAAATTATATCTAATTTACTTGTCTGTCTTGGTAAATCTGACTTAGTTTTCCCAACTTTAAACTCTGGTGTTAAAACATAAGGCTTATTGACATTCTGTGTAAAGCGCCTGTGTGCCTTGTTACCTAGAAATAGTAAAATATTCAGGTAGGCATAGATAAATATTATTTTCTTAGATGTTACTCTAAAAAAAGAAGGATTTTTGCTTAGGAAAAAAACCGAAGTGCTGTGAGTTTCTGAGCAGTGACCCACATGTTGAAACTGGCTATCACAGAACTGAGCACCTTTAAAATGAGCAGAAACCAGGATGACGTATTAACAGCCTTTTATAGAGAAGTGAGTTTAATTTTGTGCTTCAGCACTGAAGGGAATTGGCAAATGACATCTGTCAAACAGGTTCTGTAATTTCTTCCTGCTTTTATTTTTCTTCTTGTCGTTAAAGAGCTAGCTGAAAGAAGGAAAATATGTATAATTAGAAAATGTGTTTTATCTTGAAATTATCAATATTCTGTCTCTTAGAGCAGGAGAAAGCAAAATAGTTCTATTTCAAGTCCTGTATGTCATTGTCAGAGTAGGACATGTGTCCTGCGTGGTGTAGTACAACAGTTGTTCTAACTTACTTCTTTTACATAACTAAATATGCACAGTGTTTTAATTTGGAGACTTTAGAATTTATTTTAATGGTTTTTCCATCTACAGATAATGACAGTAGTCACGATTAACATCTTCATATTATATTGAGTTCATTTTTGTAGTATTTATTTAAAATCCTGACATTTTGGCATGTGGGAAGAAGAGCTTTTATACCTCTGTTACCATATTTGGCTGTGAGAGAAAAAGATGATTAAAGCGCAACTGTACAACTGACAGTCATCTCAGCATCAGCAACAAGTATTTTTGCTTCAGGCTCCAGCAGCTACAAGAAATTATTTGCTGACTGCAGCCCTGCAAGCAGGAGCATGGCTGCTCCAGGAGTGGGGGAGTGGACAGATGGCAGCTGGTGGGAGAAGGGAAGAAGCCACAGCTGCTGGGGAGGGACAGCTCCTGCTGCACCCAGACCTGGGCTCAGGTGATGCTGACGCTGGCAGTGCAGAGAGAGAAAATTCACATGGAAAATTCAGAGCTGCCACATAAGGCCACATGAGTCTCGAGTGAATGCAAGCTTTTATAAATGCTGAGAAATGGGGAGGGAGAGGGGGGGAAGTACAGCTGGTGAGAAAAGTTCCTACTAAAATTACCTCACTTGAATGTGTGAGTTTGTTCACGTTGGGATGCAGGAGCTGTCAGAAGAGTTTTCTGCTGGAATCCTACTTAGTATCAGTCAAAAACTGCATGATTCCACCTCAAAGTTACCTGCTAAGCTAGAGGCCAGGCTGTTGGCTCCAGGCTTGGGAACTTGTGTGTTTGTTTGTGTACATACATAAATATTTGATACACAGTCTCTCAGCTTTCCTTAGCTTGCGAGGGCCCTGAAGGTGATACGCCTCGATACTGTCAGTCTGTTTTGTCATGGCCTTTGTATCATGACCCTGCCTATGCTGATGCTGTTTTGGTCTGATCCCTTGGGGAAATCTATTCAGGACACTAAAGCTCTCAGAATTACACTTTTGTACTACTGGCCCTGTCTTCAAGCATTGGCAATGGGCCAGAGTGTTCAGCAGCGCAGGGCAAGTGCAGAAGGGAGAGGGCAAGATCACAGGAACTCTGTAGCTGCCCAGACTGCTTCAGCATCAGCTTCCAGAGCTGCCTAAGACTTCAGAGATGTTGTTAATCCCTATACTCAGTTGGCTGTCTTGTAGGTCAGCTGCCTGTTCTTAGAGCTGCCAAAGTGAAACTTCATGTAATCTTGAAATTTCATATATAAATGAATTTGTGTGCCCTGTTATTCCTGCCAAAGTATTTGTATTCTATTTTTTAGGAACCAGTTGCTTAATTTAATTATCATATAGACTTAAATTATTTTTTAAAATAGCAATTCATAGAGAAAAATAAATACAAATTTCAGATTTTTACATACTATTAATTAGTAAGTGATGTTAACAATTACGCTTTCAAGGTTGAATAACAACATTCTCAATGTAAGGTGATTGTGAGTAACATTCACAAAATAGTATGGTTAGATATTTTTGAAAAATAAAGCAAGTATCAATCTGTACATATATTAATCTTTCCCTTAAAGGACCGACCACCTCCAAACTCCTGGAAGAAGATAGAACAGTCCAGGGAATACAAAAATGGCAACCAGCTCAGGGAATATCAGCTGGAAGGACTTAACTGGCTCCTATTCAACTGGTACAATAGGTATATGCATGGAATATTTTTTAATGTAGATTTTAAACTGTATGGAGTAAATAATTTTCCTTGGGTGTGATCACTTTTATTTTTATTGAATACTGTTTTAACGATATTTATTGCAGCTTCTCTGCTTATAACTAAAAGGATGTAACTGGAACAAAACCTATCTTTGTGTGTGCAAGGATGTTTTATTCACAAAAGTTAACAAAAATATTAAAATACTGCAACTAACATAACTGAAAATAAATTTTCAGTGGCTATGAGGAAATTAAAGCAAAAACAACCAAAGCACAAGCTTTCACAAGTTTTGAAACTAGTAAATACTTGCATCTTTCAAAATGATTGCTAGAAATAGTGTAATAAAGTTACATCTCTTCAAAAGTAAGGCTATTAAATAATTGCATTATCTGTATTTTAAGCTAAAGTTAACTTCTGTGCAGTAATGCTATGTATTATGAACAGAAGTATGATCACTTGGAAGATCTTTCCCAGAATTATGTATTTTCTGTTTCCAGGTTCATTTTCTGTTAATGTATCTTCTGCTTGCTGTATTTCCAAAGTACCAGTTGCATGTCCCTTATAGAGATGATGGCAGCGGGTGTAGCATTTTACATGCATGTTATTGATCTGCAGAAGGAAATCTGATTTTAATTCTCATTCAAGCAGCGCAGAGTTGTGTGACATCTGCAAACAGAGTGAAGGGCTGGAATGTATGGCTGAGGGCAAGCATGGACTGGTGCTTCATGCAGTAATTTAGTTATAGGCATCTGTCTAGTTCTGGAATCAAAAAGGGAAATTTGCTAATGATTCTCTAATGTGCTCCTTTCATGTGAGCGTAGGTGGGATACTTCCTATGTGTGATTTCTAGGGAATCTTCATTAATTCCTAGCAGTTTTGTCAAGGTGAATGTGCATGTAGGAAACCTGCTTAATTTAAATTCCTTTAATTAGGGCAAAGGTAGTCCCAAAAGAATACTTCTTGAATATTTTTGTAGAACTTCACGGAACATTCTGTTCTCAGGTTTTGACAGTGCTAAACCTGATGCAAAGCTTTACACAAAGATTTTCTGCATGTTCTTTCACCTTAACCAGGGAATGCTTTCAAGGATCTTTTTACAGTGCCTCATTTTTGACTGTTGTAAACTGTTAATATTTGAGCTTTGTTTCTGTAAGTTGTTCATTTTAGTAAGAGTGTTAGGATCTGTACTTTATTTGATGATAGTAACAAATAAATATTTTTTTTTTTTTGCTTTCAGGCGAAATTGCATTTTAGCAGATGAGATGGGCCTTGGCAAAACCATTCAGTCCATTACATTCCTATATGAAATCCTCCTGACTGGTATAAGAGGCCCTTTCCTGATCATAGCTCCTCTTTCCACTATAACCAACTGGGAGAGGGAATTCCGCACGTGGACTGACCTGAATGTTGTGGTGTACCACGGGAGTATGATCAGCAGGCAGATGATTCAGCAGTATGAGATGTACTTCAGGGACTCCCAGGTATTGTAACGTCACTTGTGTGCAATAGCTCACCCGAAACATGGCTCAGGTGGCAGCAATTGACAAGGATACTTGACATTATCTGTCTTTTTATCTTGGTGAAAGTCACTTCGCGTTCCAGGATGTTATATATGAGCATCTTCAACAAATGCTTACTGGGTGAATTTAGTGGCAGTGTTAGCAGCAAGATGTGTGTGTTGTTTCACTGTGCTGAGTAATTTTGCAATTGAATAGCAATGACGCTGGTACTCTTGTGGAGATTAAAGTGTACACAGATGGTTGCAGTTGGGTCCTGAATTTGAAGAGCAGGGAGAAAAAAAATAATACTGATTAAGCTCTGCTACCTCTATGAAGCTGTTGATTTCCTTTTGCTGGTGTTAACTGTGTACAGTCTGAACTTGTTTTTCTGAAATACACACCATTAAATGACATGAGAAAAACTTAAAACCTGACTATTTTAAAAGGGTTTTTTTTCTTTTTTATATATATTGTGCATAATTAATTAATTTAAATTGTCATGGTATTTCTTCAAGATTGATAAAGCTGAGAACTTTTTATTAATTAATGCTGAATATCAGAATGACAGCTTGTTTGCCTAATGAGTTATTCTATGCTGCCTTGCTGAAGGCCTTACATGTTATCCTTTTCATACCAATGGAGTAAACTGGATAAAAAGTTTACATTTAGTTCTCAGGTGATACTGTGATGACTAAAAACTGTATTAACATCATTGATCGACTGTAGAATTTTTCCTGTCACTCTTTCAGATTTTCTCAGTGTTAAAAATGGGTTTTTATCTACATGCACCTTCTGAAACAGAAGTTCTGTTAGATGGTTATATCTGTAATTTAAAAGGGGTTAAATTTTTTCTGTTGCTTAGATAATATTGGATTTGGGTCCATGAATAATTACTCATTAGTATTAGTTAGAGTTACAAAGATTATTAAGTGTGATGACAAAGCAATTTATTATGTAGAATCCAGTGTCTTGCTCCTGGCAAAATTACTACAATGAAATCTGTACATTGAGTAGATGGGATGGAATGTAACAAGTTCTGTGTGTTGATGAATTTCTAGGGTCGTATTGTTCGAGGTACCTACAGGTTCCAGGCCATTATCACAACTTTTGAAATGATCCTTGGTGGGTGTCCAGAATTAAATGCAATTGAGTGGCGGTGTGTTATTATTGATGAAGCTCACAGACTGAAGAACAAAAACTGCAAACTTTTGGAAGGACTAAAATTAATGAACCTTGTGAGTAACTATAGTTCACTTTTTGGGGTTGATTTTAGTTCAGTATAGTATGATAATAAATGAAAAATTTGCTTTACATGTCAAAAAAGACCTCTCAAGCAGTGTTTCTTGAGAGATAACTATTCCTGATACTCCTCAAACATATGTGGTTTTGATAACTTATGCTGGTATATTTGTGATTAAACAAAATGTGGCAAGTTCTCACTGTAAGCACAGTCTATTTTTGATGATACTGTTGTACAGTTTTTGTTTTGATTAGGATGAAAATATCATTTACAATTTGCTTTAGGTTTTGTGCAATGTGTTAAAATTTAGAAAGTATTTTAAGCAAGCTATTTAACAATAAAAGCATGCAAGTAGTAGAATTTTAAATAGACAGATTGTCTAGGCCAGTAGTTAAAATTTTATTTTATACAGCTAAAGATTTTTAAAAGCAGATACTACCATGTATCAGATGCACCATGACTAATTTTGCATTTTTTATTGCTTCATTATTACTTTCCTGTGTGTTCTCAGAAGTCCTCTGAGTTTCTTTCTGATACATGCTCAGTGTATAGTTTTAACTCTAGAGAAGGGAGGATTATAAATCTGTGAATATTACAGGCAAAGTTGAAATGTTCATTCATTCCTTCATTACAGATGTAGGAAGAGAAAATTAAAAGGAAAGCTACTAGAAAATACTTACTGTTTTTTTTAATAAATCTGCTTATTTGTGTTACCTGTGTGCTTAGTGACATGCAGAACTGGTATTTTCAGGTTTTGATGCTCAGAATTAACACAAACACCTTTGCAAATGTGTGCAGATAAGGTTATGCAAGGTCTTTTTGTCCTTTTCTAGGAGCATAAAGTGCTGTTGACAGGTACTCCACTGCAGAACACAGTAGAAGAATTATTTAGCCTCCTTCATTTTCTGGAACCATTGCGTTTTCCTGCTGAATCTACATTCATGCAAGAGTTTGGAGACCTTAAAACAGAGGAACAGGTATGAAGTTCATCTGAGCTTTAGAGTTCAGGAGGGACTGCCTTTTCAGTGAGCTACAGTATTACCTTTTTTCATGTTCCAACAAATGGTTGTGCTTCCTTTAGGTTCAGAAACTACAAGCTATCCTGAAACCCATGATGCTCAGGAGATTAAAAGAAGATGTAGAAAAAAAGCTGGCTCCTAAGGAGGAAACCATAATAGAAGTAGAACTAACTAATATTCAGAAGAAATATTACCGAGCAATTTTGGAGAAAAATTTTGCTTTCTTATCCAAAGGAGCAGGGCAGGCGAATGTACCCAATCTGGTTAATACTATGATGGAACTCAGAAAGTGTTGTAATCACCCTTATCTCATCAAAGGTAAATACAGGATAAGGATTGGTTTTCTTTTTTTACTTATTTTTACTTTCATTTAAAATATGTAAGGATTTTGTAATAATTCTGCAATGTTTTCTTCAGATTTTCCAAGGATTGGATTAGGTGGAAATGTTTTTTTGATAGCTACAAGACAAAGTTATAAGACATTTGCATATTTGAGGCCTGAAGCTTGAACTTATCCTGTAGGATTTCACAGAACATTTAGAAGCAGTTATCTCATGGAGATGGTACAGCTCTTTAATAGCAGTATGAACAAGAACTTGTAGGTCTAAGTTTTAAAATGAATGGTTCTTTCAGGTGATATGATCTGTCAGTCTTCATTGCTTTTCTCACTTATTAATAACTGGTGTTTTTCCTGACTTGCAGGAAAATACACTTTACACTCCAAAAGTTTTGGCTGTGATTTCAGAAGTAGTATTGAAAATACTGGTTTTTTTTGCAAAGACTCATGACCCATTTAAAATATCACAAAGACAAAAGAACTTTTTTTTTGTAGTTTTTTTTACATACAATGCTTGAGAATAAGTATTTCAGTTTTTGAAATTTGGAGGAGGGGGTTCACCTCATTCAAAGTGGTTGGTTTGTTTTTTTTTTTCCCTATGGTGTTCTGCTTAAAAACTTAAGACTTGTTTTCAGAGGTGATAAAAATAGATGTTCTTGCTTAGACTTCAGATCCATCCAGAACTCTGTTCTGTCTCCATCAGTACCTAAAAGGGGATATTTAGAGTACAGCACTGATTTTGGTAACTTAGATTTGAATGAATGTGGAGATATGGATAGATACATCCACAGATATGGTAATATTTTCTTTGATAGGTGCTGAAGAGAAGATCCTTGGAGAGTTTAAAGAAACATATAGTCCAAGTGCTCCTGACTTCCACCTGCAAGCAATGATCCAGTCTGCTGGTAAATTGGTTCTTATTGATAAGCTTCTTCCAAAAATGAAAGCAGGAGGCCACAAGGTCCTTATATTCTCTCAAATGGTGCGCTGCCTTGATATTTTGGAGGATTACCTTATACATAAAAGGTGAGATTCATCTTCTGTATCCTGTAGTGTATTGTTCTGTGTGAATGGTAGTGCAGGATTAATGACAGCAGCCCACCAAAGCTGGGAGTTCTGTTTTCTTTGCTAATCAGTGTGTAACTTTGTGTTCTGTGATAATTTGTTCACAACTAATTAAAAACTTGAGAGAAAAACTAAGGTTGTCCAATTTGAGCAAACCATGTGCCCTCAGTCTGTTGCTTTTTCCATTAAACATTCAGTTATGTATGTACTGTTTTTACATCTTCTGTCAGAAACCAGGCAAGTTGAAGCTTATCATTGCTTGTCCAAACCCCAAGAAGCCCTGAATGTGTTCTTTACTTACGCAGTGTTGAACTGGGACCAGATGGGTCCAAGATACAGCTTCTTACTTCCGAAGGAATATAAACACAAAGTGATAAACAGCTGGGGATGTGGTTTTTATTAATGTAAATGTGGAAGCATTCTTCCTATCTGTGTGAAATTGGCTGCTTTGAATTTTGTAGCAGAACTGAACTGCCAGCAATAAACCTGCTCCTTAGGCTAGGCTGGCTTTTGCCATCACAAACAATTGCACACTCTGATTATTACAGTGTTGACTCCATGGAAACTAAATGCTTATTTGAGCATGTGACTAAATAAATGCATAAAACCTTAAACTTGGTTATAATTAGTAGTTGCTGTATCAACCTGAAAATCTATAACAAAGCATAGTTCTTGTTGTTTTACCAGTGTTGCAGTGTACGTACTGCTTTGAAGTGTGTAATTGTCACTGAACTACATCATAGTAACACAGAGTTAACATGTTGAAAACCAAAAATTATTAATGTTAAGCCTTCCTGCAGTGCATACTGGAATACTGGATATTAGATTTTTTTAATATCTTTGTGATAGTTTTATATTAAAGCTGTCTGTTTGAACTGGGAGTGCAACATTTCTATGTTTTATTTTAAAATATTAATTTTAACTTCATAGTGATACTCACAGTTCTTCGTGGAAAATGTTCCTTTTTCTGCAATGATGTTACATTTAGACCAGTGAATCATATCTACAGGTGGAATCTTTTGAAATCCATAGAAGCTGAAATTTGCTGTGTGGTGCCATTTGATTAGAAATGTTGGAGTGCACACATGATCAGACTTAGCACTTAACAGAATTCAGGCCTGTAGGAGATAGATGGCTGCCTGCCAGAATGCCTGTGGTCCTGTGGATTATCTGCTGTGCCATTTTATAGCTGATGAGAAGAAAAATGGCTGTGAGGCTTTTTGACTACTAGGTACACATTCAGCTTCTTACTCAGTGTACAAGTACAGAAGTATTTGCTCCCTTTTTAAGCATTTTGCTTGATTTCAGAAGTTTCAAAGCAGTCTTTGTAATTGTCAAAGGTAACAAATGACAGTTTTACTTCAGGCTTGAAAACTTGGTCAGTTTCATCTAGGAGGCCTTGATTAAAACTATTAAAGGTGCTGTCATATCATTTTTGTTCCATTTCTCTTAATCTTTACAGAGTCAATATGCAGTTTGTCCAATGATAACTCACCAGGTTCTGGTTTCTGCTGATTGCTTGGTTACCCTTAATGTGTTCAGGCAATTTGGTATATAATACAAGAGTCCACTGTCCTGCTTATGTGACCCTAGGCAGGGATCCAAGGATAATATGTGAAAAACTTGAATGTCCACACAGGTCTTCAGGTTAGGGAGTGTTTTAATGCAACTAAGTAACACAGGTACAATCAGGTAGTTGCTTAGTGGACAAAATGCAGAAGAACTTGTCTTAAAATGCTCAGTGTTTGGACTTGCTGATGTGCCTTGGTACTACCAAGGCAAGTTGTGCAAGTTCTGACATGATTCTCGGTTATGTTACCCACTGCCAATCAGAGTTAGTCTTTATCACTTTCATTCACTGTAAAGAATAAATATGTAAGCAGTAGAGCTTTTCAAAGACTCTTTAAATTCCAGACCCCTGTGTAATGCAGTGTGTGCTGTGTCTGGCTGTTTGCAGGTACCTGTACGAGCGAATCGACGGGCGCGTGCGCGGGAACCTCAGGCAGGCTGCCATCGACCGCTTCAGCAAACCCGACTCGGATCGCTTCGTCTTCCTCCTCTGCACCAGGGCTGGGGGCCTGGGCATCAACCTGACTGCAGCAGATACCTGCATCATTTTTGATTCTGACTGGAATCCCCAAAATGACCTGCAGGTAAGTTTCTCTGAGCGTGGTAGAGAGCCCTAATTAAACCCGATGGATAAAAATTTCATCGCTTTGAATATTGTCTCTGTTTGAATAATAATAATTTTGAAACATTCGTGTTTTTAAGGCATGCATTTAAAGTTTTTTGATGCCTTCAGTTCAGAAGAGATTTCATTTGGTTGGGAACTTTTCTTTCAAATCAGTTATTTTTGAAAAAACACAGCACAGGTGAAGTCAGTAATTTGATAAAACCCTTAAGAATTAATGATACTGTGAACCCAGGGGCTATGTTTTGCATGTACTGACTAAAACAACTTATGGAAATAGAGGTGTTCAGTTGAAACATAATATACAGAGAAGGATTCATATGCATTAGGAAAAAGTGAATTAATCGAATCTAGGAATTGGATGCTGAAATTTAAATAATTGTCAAGTTGCAACTCCTTTACTGTTTGTATCAGGAGATTAGCTAACTTAAGAGCTAGCAGGTCTTTTTATCTGGTGTTACTGCAAGGGAAGTACCAGTCAGGAGCATTCAGCACAGGCCATTCATCTGCATTTTTCTTGCTACACTGTGTTTAGAAAACTGTTCACTATGTGGACAATGTCTGATAGCTTCTGTTTGCTTAAATCTGTGTTGATTCCTTTTGAATTGATGCTCCTGTTTTTAGATTGGGCTACAGCAGAAACAGGTTTTTAAAAGATCAGTATATTATTCCTAGGTAAGTCTAGGTTCTAACTGCCCTGTTCCCTTCTTTCCAAAGGCTCAAGCCCGATGCCACAGGATTGGTCAGAACAAAGCAGTGAAAGTCTACAGACTGATCACACGTAATTCCTATGAGAGAGAGATGTTTGACAGAGCAAGTCTGAAACTGGGACTGGATAAGGCTGTCTTGCAGAGTATGAGTGGAAGAGAAAACAGTGTTGGTGGTGTATGTAGATTTATTTCCTGAAATAACCTTCCTTTTGCTTTTGTAATCATGTGAGAATTACTTTAAATTACAGGAGCTGCCACTTTTCCCTTTTTCTGTCATTTGCATCTCCATTCTGTTTTCTGATGTGGACTAGCAATATAGCTGATAGAATTTTAAATCTAGTCAGTTACTCTTATAGATCTTTCACTGTTTCTTGCCTCATAAAGTTCAAGGTAGATAATGTCAAAGTTAAAACGAGGAAAATAGTTTCTCTTTGTTTCCTTGTATCTTCTCATATTAAGATAATGTGTTACTTCGATGTAAGTATGAGCAGGTAATTTTTTTAAACATGCACATCAGAGGGTTGAGACTAACCAAAAGAAAAGAGAGGCATACTTTTAAAAATGTGTACTGTAAGCACCTAATTTATTATTTTAGCTATCAGCAAGACTTTTCTCACAGCTTTTAATACTCCAGATTTAGGCTTATACATCATAAGGCACACTTAGGTTGTGGAAAGATGGGAAAGAGGAAGAGAAAAGACCTCAGGTTTTTTTTCCCTTGACTGTCTAAACCTGATTTCATTTGCTCAGATCCAACAACTCTCCAAAAAAGAAATAGAAGACTTGCTCCGAAGAGGTGCCTATGGTGCCATTATGGATGAGGAGGATGAAGGCTCCAAGTTCTGTGAGGAGGACATTGACCAGATTCTGCAGCGCCGGACTAAAACTATCACGATCGAGTCCGAGGGAAGAGGCTCCACGTTTGCCAAGGTGCAGAGCAGCAAAGTGACAGTAAAGAGCTGTAAATGTGGCTGGATGTTGTAGAGCTTAGGCCTTATTTTTAAGTTATGTTTACTTGTGTTTAATGGGTGCATGTTTGAGATACATATTTTGGGTTCTTGCATCTGTACGTTTATGTTAACGTGCACGTAAAAAATCAGATTGCCACAGACAGATTCTGTAAATGCCAGGTGCAGGGAGCATGCTTGAGCAAAGATGAGTAATGGATCTGTGCTGCTTTGGAAAAGGCTGGGGGTTGTGTGAGATTTGATGAGCTGCATTAACCAAGAATATTAAAACTAATTTGTTTATAGATCTATTTGTATTTAGATACATTAAGGGCAGGGGAAAATATATATGACAATAATTAATAAGGTCAAAAATTAATATGGTTAAAAATGCATAAACAAAGGATATGTTTTGAATCTTGAGCTTTTTTGGTAAGAATTGAAGAAGCAAAATAAGAAGCATCCTAAAATAGCAGTGAGTGGAAATACATATATGTACATGGGAAGGGGGCTGAGAGTGTAAAATACCAAGCAGTAAAACTGAGCCTGGGGTGTGGGCACTTCATGAATGCAATTGTGTGAATTCCAAAAGAATTAAAAAGGCAAAGAAAAAAGAAGACTTAAAATATCTTAAATGTATATTTATATTCTTAAATGGCAGTATTTAAAAATATTATTTATTTATATGTTTATTTAGGTTTACTTATATCTTGCTGATTATAGCTTAAATAAGAAGTAGATTTCTAAAAATCATCATCACTGTCTTTTTATCAGAAGAGTTAGAAATTTTTATATGTATTTACTCTTTTCCCAAATGCAGTGTATCAGGGTTTTTTAAATGCCTTCTGAAATTAAGCCTATTCCATGCACTCAGGCTTTGATTGTTGGCAGCTTAAACACCCCTTTGAAATTTCCCTCAAGCGAGTACTTCTGCATGAGATGAAATCCCCAAATGCTGATAAGCCTCTTCAAAAGATTCTTTTTTCTTCCATTCAAGTAATTTAGATTCAGACTTAGAAGCAGAAGAATCTTGCTGCTTAATGTTCTTCTCTCCTGATGGTGCATAAAAGTTCATTAGATTTTTCTGATATATTATGGATCTGATTTTTAAAAATTATGGGGGAGGAGAGCTTTTGAGTTGCTTTGCAGTGTAAGTAACTTCTAAAGTCTTAACAGCTGCTTGGGAGATTTTTGATGAAATAAGGTCGGGCAATCTTTACAGCAGTGAGGCAAACTACAAACTTTTGATATATGATTTTGGTAAGCTTTAGTTTTATTTATTACAGGCTAGTTTCGTTGCATCTGGAAACAGGACTGATATTTCACTAGATGATCCCAACTTCTGGCAGAAATGGGCCAAAAAAGCAGAAATAGATATCGATGCTATCAGTGGTAGAGTAAGTACTTTTGTACTTTTTTTAATGTGTGTTTTATTCAAGTATGCGCTTGCTGTTGAATTCTGAAAATGCAGGTATGGGATTTCTGGGTTTTTTTGATAATTATTTCAACAAATCAAAGTTTTTGTGCTGACATTCTTGTGCATGAGCAGCCAGCCTGCTGACAGCTGTAGTATTTACGATTTCTATCCTGTCCACTGAAAGTTTGGACATGTCTGACTTTTGTCAAAGACCTGGACATGATTGAAAGTCTGGAATTATTCTGATTGCCCCATTTCTCTGTCTGTAAATCTTGGACTGGAATCTGCAAAATAAGTGTCTAAAACCTGTATAAATTTTATAATACTGAAATCTGTGTCCTATACTTGAAGACATTCCCCATGCATTTGATTCAAAAAGGTTTCGGTGCCCCCTTTCTCTCACAAAGACTGCAGAGTAGTCTGTGTGAGTATTCAGCTCTGATGAGATACTCTGTGTTGTTTGTAACTAATGTACTGGCATTAGCATATGAAACTCATTTTTTGTTGCCGTAAATACTACAAAATGTTTTCCTTGCTCCATGGGTGTTCAGTGTCTCCTCGAAATAGCTGTGAATGACGAGATAGGAATTGTTTCTGAACTTTTCAGAAGTTACACAGGAGCCGTGTACTTAAGAAAAACTCGCCAACTGTTTCTCTCACAAGATTTGTTTGCAATTTTGCAGAACAGTCTTGTCATTGATACCCCAAGAATCAGGAAACAAACACGGCCCTTCAGTGCTACAAAGGATGAGCTGGCAGAGCTGTCTGAGGTGGAGAGTGAGGGTGATGAAAAACCAAAGCTCCGCCGGCCGTGTGACCGCTCCAATGGCTATGGAAGGACAGAGTGCTTCCGTGTGGAGAAGAACTTGCTGGTCTATGGGTACTGTGTACATCCTTCTTCATTCTGTGAAGTGTTCTAAAAATACTTTTTTTTTTCCCATGTAGTAAATTGTATTTGTGGAATAACTTAGCTCTATGTTGGCAATTGTTGGCAATAACATGTACCTTTGACAGAGAATGTATTTAGAACAGGAATTTATCTTGCACCCCCTAATAAATCTTCCTGACAATTTGCTATTAAAGAAACATTAAGAAAGAAGGGTGAGAATCTTTCTTCAAATGAGATTATAGCATGGGCACTACAGGAGTCTCTCTAAAAATCATTACAGTAAGTGCTGCAGGCAGGCTCAAGACTCCTTAAAGTCTGAAATAATGCCTTGGTAGGTAACTTGATTTTCATAATTGTAGAACATCTTGCACTTCTGTGAGGCACAAATAGGAACTGAGAATCTAACCAGTTATTTTAAGCATACTGAAATCAGATAAGTTGATTTGGAAATCAAATCTTAGGTCTTCTCTCACCCATCTTAAAAGAAAAATAACAGCATTCTTGTCAAGAATGAGTTCCCATCAGTTTTGTGTCTTCAAAGTTTAAAACAATCATCCATATTTTTTGTAAAGAGGCACTTTTTGTTGAGATCTGTTTTAATCAGGTGGAGTTATGTTGCAAATGTTACTTTCTTATTTCTACTCAGTAGCTTAAGCAGAAAGAAAAAGGTTAAAAGCTAAGTATTTTAGAGAAAAATTCTCTTTTGTAAGAGAAGTCTGTAGCTACCCCAGTGTTTCACTTCCAGGTGCTGATTTGTGTTTCACTTTGGACTAGGTGGGGTCGATGGAGAGAAATTCTGTCCCACGGTCGCTTCAAGAGGCAGCTGAATGAGCAGGATGTAGAGATAATTTGCCGAGCCCTGTTAGCCTATTGTCTTGTTCACTACAGAGGGGATGAGAAAATAAAGAGTTTTATATGGGATCTCATCACGCCAACAGAGGATGGGCAAACACGAGAGTTACAGAACCACCTCGGTAAGGACATACTGTGTTTCTGCTCTTAAACAGCTTCATATATGTGTGCCTGGGATAAAAACAGCAAAAAACCCTCTCTGAACACAGACTACTTGAAATAACTGAGATTTATTTCAAGCACACAATTCACATGGGCAAAGAATTGTCTTTGCTGCTTTGCCTTGGTTTTGATGGCTTACCCAAATGGTATGTGGTGTGAGCTTTCATTCCAGTTCAGAAGAACCTATTCTGTTTCATGGTAGGCAACAGACAGTGCACTCCTCGTCTCCCCCTCTCCTTTTGGTCCTTACTTGTGATGTGTACTCCAGAGATGCTCTGAGACACAAAAAGACTCACATACAGAGACTGCTCTTAGTGGTGTTCCTGCACTGCAGATCACAATACCTGTATAGGATATATGAACTAAAAGTATTGTGGGCATCTAGAGCTGTACCTGTAATATTTTGCATTATATAGGTTTATCAGCCCCTGTGCCTAGAGGAAGAAAAGGAAAAAAAGTGAAGACCCAGGCTAGCACTTTTGATATACACAAAGCAGAATGGCTTCGAAAATACAATCCAGAGCATCTGTTGCAAGATGAAGGCTACAAAAAGCACATAAAACACCATTGCAACAAGTAAGCGGTAGCTGAAGTGTGAATGTCTTTTGATGTTTGTTTTTTCTTCTAGTTTCTCATTGTCTTAGACTTTAAAATAGTTGTGGCAGTAGGAAGAAAGATGTTTTAATTGTGTTAGTTTGATTAGAATAAATAGGTCGTGGTGTATTTGGAGGTGAAGAGATGATTTCGCATGTAAAATAATTCTGTTACAATTTTTGAAGAAACTGGTTTTGTCTGTGGAGGGATCTCTTGCTAACATGTTTGGGATGCCTTGCAGCAGCCAAGGGACTAAAGAGTGGGAGTGCTTATCAAAGAGACAGAAAGCACTGAAGTTGTTGCCCCTCAATCTTACATGCTGCTTCCCTGGCACGTTTTCTAGGCTTCAGAGAATCTGAGCTACCGGTCTGTGAAAGCTTAGTCATTCATGGCAGTGAATGAGCTTGGTTTAGATAAATGATTTTTCTGTAGCAAAACTTGTCATATTCTGCTTGGACAATTCATACAGCTGTAGTCAAGAATTGAGATAAAGCATGGAGAAGTCATTGGGGTCATGCACCAAATTGTGAGTGAGAAGGAATGGAAAGGTTAAGGGGAAGATGTTCATTGTCAGCCCACTCGATGTTCTCTAAGGACATGTTCTAAGCAGGAAAAGAGAAATAGCAGTTTGTTCTTAGCAGTATTTTATGAAGCTAGTGAAGAGTGTTCTACTGACCCTGGTCTTCAGGATTTGAAAGAAATTTTGCAATGAAACAATTTGTAAATGTGATGACAATAAAAATTCTTAGGTCACCTGAGCTGGTTGTTACCCCCTTAAAACTGAAGGAAGTAAGTTTTAGGAAAATGACTTGAAATGTCTGTGTACAAAAGACAAAACAAAATCACAATTATTGAAAGTTTTTAGAGTTCTAATATTTGTATTTCTCTCTTTTCTTTATTTAGGGTCTTACTTCGAGTAAGAATGCTCTATTACTTAAAACAAGAAGTCATTGGTAATGAATTCCAAAAGGTCTTTGATGGAACTGATGCCAGGTGAACTAAAGAGAGAGTATTTTTACTTGTTTATTTCAAATGTCAGATGAAAATTCAAGAATCTGCCTAGACTTAAATAAGAAATGTTAAAACTAAATGTGTTTATCCTTAGGCTGTGAGGAACATGTTTTTGTTTTCTCATTGTTTACTAAACACTTCATCAACTTGACATGAGGAAGTCCTGATTCCTCTTTATGAGTCTAGCTATATAAAGTAAAATAATATGAGTCAGACTGAAAAAGTGAGTAAAAGATAGTATTATGCACTTGACATGATAATTGGCAGGTTTTCCTCTGCTTTTGATTATATGCTGTGTATTCCATGAATACCTTTATTTTTTTTTACTTTTTTTTTAACACAAGTATTGCTGTTTGGAAATTTTTGAACTCACTGCTACAGGAGCCTGTGGCAGACAGGAAGTTGTAATTTGATTCAAAAATACTAGTGAGGAGCAGTCCCTCTCATGCTATTAAACACTTAACACAGAGAATCCTTGCTTTGCAATGTTGTGCAAGCACAGGCTGCTGAGAGGTGGTGAAGTTCACTGAGAGAGTTAGAGTGTTGTATACTGGTTTTGCTTTTGTAGTCTTTCCCTGTTACTGGTCTCATACAAAATACCAAGCTGTCTGGGTGTTCTGTATTTCTGGCTTTACTGTATTTGTGTGCTTAAAGAGAGAAGTTTAAAGTCCCACATGAAGTAGAAATGTACTAAGAAAATACAAAAATTTATTTCTTCCTCTGAATTCTGTTGATGTTGGTATGCTCTTGGTGATTCTCTTTAGTGAAATTGATGTTTGGGTTCCTGAGCCAGACCACTCTGAAGTTCCTGCTGAGTGGTGGGATGCAGATGCAGATAAATCTCTCCTAATTGGAGTTTTTAAACATGGTGAGTAATGAGGGTGACTGTGTATGTACTTCCTCGCACCCCAAAATAAAAACAGCCTACCCTTAATTTTTTTTTTCCTCTGGAAGTTGAATTTTTGCCACTTTTTTCCATTATAGGTTATGAAAAATACAACACTATCAGAGCAGACCCAGCTCTTTGCTTCTTGGAAAGGGTTGGAAAACCAGATGAGAAAGCAGTTGCTGCTGAACAGAGAGCAAATGATTATATGGATGGGTATGGAAGGGAATTTTTTGGGGCCTTAAAGCAAACAAATTTGAATTTACATTCTGTACCTTATTCTCTTCCTTACTGGTTTTACATGAGTTTGGTGTCATTGTTGTAAGGGATACTACTTTGATTTTACTCCCATAGGGTAGAAAAGAGGATTGATATAATAGCTACTGAAGTTTGGGATTTCACAGGGAAAAATGCAGCAACTTGTTATTAACAAGGATTCTACCTTATGTTGATATGTTAAAAATGCTACTTAGACCCTGAAGTGCAAAAGCATTCAGAGGTGGAGTGCTACAGACCTGTTTAACTTGAATTCAGGTCAGCTTTTGATGTCTTAGTCTTGACTGTGCAGCTGACCAGTGACCCCAGTAGATCAATGTGAGAATTACTGGTAACTGCTGAAAGAGAGAACTGCTTTTATTCATTGCCTCATTACTGAGGTTTTTAGTTGTGGTCACAAATACCTTTGAATGAGACAGTGAATTGGGGGAAGCAGGATTCAAGCCAAAGCTGCTGTGGAATACTTTCTTCATTTCAAACAGAAAATTAAATACAGTATCATACTAAATTTAAATCAGTTTTGCTTAATAGAAAAGAGTGTGAGAACTTTTCAGTTAGGAGTGCAAAGTATTACTAAATGGCTTCTTTTGTGTTGAAATTTTAACAGGGATGTAGAAGATCCAGAATATAAACCAGCACCAGCACTGTTTAAAGATGACATAGAGGTATAGTAGGCACCAATTAATAGCTCCTTTTAATGCTCATTCACTTAGACACTTTAACACATTCTCTTGTAATATAATACTTCCACCTTTTTGTTGACCAAATTATTAGGTTTTTTTCTGTATTTCTGTAAATTGATAAAGCTTACTCCGTGAGTTTCTGAAGTTGTCTGGGTGGGTGGGACTGGTTGAGAATTGTTGCACAGTTCTGTTGTATGCCCTGTTAGCCATTTATCTAAAATATTTGTTACTTTTGTTCTTTTTATATACAGAAATTGTTGTAAGATGTACATTTAACCTAAATATCTGGAGAGGGCTATATTTTAAATTGTGATTCATATTTGTTTTTTTTACAGGATGATGTTTCATCCCCAGGTGATCTCGTAATAGCAGATGGAGGTAAATCCATAAAACTTCAAATCTGAGCCAGTTGCTGTTGTGTTTTGAAATGTTTAATTCTTGTCATTCTTAGCTAAAACATATATTACCTAGTGTAGAAACATAGAAACCAGCAATAATCAAGTTCTTTATTTTTCCTATGACTTGGTTTTCATATAGATGGACAAATGATGGAAGGGGACAAAATCTATTGGCCCACTCAGTCTGCCTTAACAACGCGTCTGCGCCGCCTGATCACTGCTTACCAACGAACGAGCAAAAACAGGCAGGCCCAGCAGATCCAGCCAACATTCCCAGTACAAACCAATATGATGCAGCTTCCGTATGAGGAAGCTGCTCTAAATCCAAAGATGGCTGCTAAGATTGAAAGACAGCAAAGGTATGTGCAGTATGCAAATGTACTTTTTCAGTCCACCCTTACGTAAAAAGTGGTAAAGACATAATGTGTGAAACAATGAAGTAATTGACAGAATTTCACATCTTTTTCTTGCTGGTCAAGATGGACAAGAAGAGAAGAAGCTGACTTTTACAGAGTCGTGTCCACATTTGGAGTGGTGTTTGATCCTGAAAGGGGACGATTTGACTGGACCAAGTTTCGAGCGATGGCTCGGCTGCACAAGAAAACTGATGAGAGCTTGGAGAAGTACCTGTATGCATTTATGTCGATGTGCAGGAGGGTCTGTCGTCTCCCCTCAAAAGAAGGTGGGTGTGTATGTTTTTACTATTTAAAATTTGTGTTGTCAGTGCTTACCTTGAAAAGGTTTTTCTTTCATGTGTTAGAAGATAAAAATGGGGGAGGAAGAATTAAGGAAACCTGTTCAGAGTAAAATTGAAAGCTTATAATGGGGAGACATATCTTAACTGATTAGTCATCTACCTAAAGTATTGATATGTTGGTTTTGGCAGATTCTCATTTGTTTTGTTTTAATACAGAACTTGTGGACCCAAACCTTTTTATCCAGCCCATCACAGAGGAACGCGCCTCCCGCACTCTGTATCGCATCGAGCTCCTGCGGAAAGTGCGAGAACAGGCTCTCAGGCACCCGCAGCTGTTTGAGCGGCTAAAGCTGTGCCAGCCAAACCCAGACCTGCCTGTCTGGTGGGAGTGTGGGACTCATGACAGAGATCTGCTTATTGGAGCTGCTAAGCACGGAGTTAGCAGGACAGATTATCATATTCTTCGTGATCCTGAACTCTCTTTTATGTCTGCCCAGAGGAACTATAATCAAAACAAAGTGGCTCTCTCAAGGACTTCTACTCCACTCTTGCACCAGTACCAGATGGCATTATCTGCTTCTCCTCTTACCCCTCAGTCAAGACTGTCAGATGCTAAAGTGAATGCTTTTGAGGACACAAAAGCTAAAAATGAGAATCTGAAAGAGGACCCTCAGTCTTCTGAAGAGGAATCTATGTCTACAGAGGAGACACAGACAATACTGAAATCTGAACCTTTGAGTCCCAAAAATGGCACCCCAATACAAATTACAGACCACAGACCTAGCGTAAAGGCTGAGACGGACAGGCGCATGGTGGCAGCAAGGACAGAGCCTCTAACTCCAAACCCAGCTTCCAAAAAACAGAGAGTCAGCAAAAGGGGGTCTGACTCTAGCTCTGACTCAGACTCTGACTCAGATAGATCATCCTGTTCTTCCAGGTCATCATCTTCATCCTCTTCGTCTTCCTCATCTTGTTCCCACTCTCGATCTGGCTCTAGCTCTTCATCATCTTCATCTTGTTCTTCAGCATCTTCATCGTCCTCCTCGTCGTCCTCATCATCATCGTCGTCATCATCATCATCGTCTGAAGAGAGTGATAGTGATGAAGAGGAGGCACAAAAACGTGGTATGTGTGTAGTCTTACTTCTGCAGTATAACTCTTTACTGAACTAGTTTATTCTTAATGGAAAAATGTCTAAACAAGACTATTAAATCCCACAGAAGTAAACTTTATTAAACATAATGTGAATAAACAGATTTGCTTGATTCTTCCAAGTGAGTTGGAAGAATTTCAGGAATACTTCTTTTTGTTTGCTTCATATCAGTGCCTTAGTGAGGTACTTAGGATGTGTTGTGATTCCTAAGCAAGGTTGCTGTGCATGAGGTTCATGTGTGGGAGAGTGGAATGGACAGCATTTTCTGGAAATATATTTGTGTGTGTATATTCCCTACTATGGTTCTTTTTCTTTCTAAACAGATCCTTTCGGTTTCCCTTTTTGTTTTTTCCACTCTTGCTCACCTGTCTATGTGGCTTCCTTATATGTTCTTTCATGAAACCTGCGAGCTTCCTGCTATCCAAACTCGAGTCATGTCAGCTGCTTTCTGTTGTGAACTTTTCAGTGCCCAATGTTTTTGCACTGAAAATTTACAAACATTAAAAAACTTTTCAAAAAATTCACTTAAAAACTGCTTAGCCAAGACTGAAGTGAATGCAGCACATAAGACCACATAACACAGATGCAGCGAAAGCTTCAAACTAGAAGCAAAAAACTCTGATATAGTGATTTAGAGTTTTTAATAACCCAGTCATTCATTATTTAATACACTCCTTACTTTGCTGCTGTGAAGTGGCCTCTACTTCCCCCACTGAAACTCAGAATATGGAAAGGTTTCTCTGTGTGATACAAATGGTAATAGAGAAGGGAAGAAAATGAAGGTAGGCAGTGGGATTAAGAACCTATTTTTTGCCAATACCTAAGGAAAAAAGGCATTGTCTTAATCAGATGGATCTTCTTGTTCATGGATATGACAAATGGAAACCATGGGGTTAATTTACTGGGGAAATGATTACTGGGCAAGTAAAATTTCACTTACGGAAAATTACTAATATGCTGCTGCCTGTAGTAGGGAAAGGACATTTTTCAAGGAAACAATTGGTATGCAAACAGTAAAACAATGACAGCAAAGGAATGTTTATATAACATAAATATTCACATGAAGATTGTGGTTGCCTTAAGTGTGCTACAAGTCCAGATATTAGGCTTGTTTTGTACCAGCTCAGTCTGTTTAGGCAAGTAATCCTGTCTTCCTCAGACTGCAGAATCCCATAAATCAGTTGGCCTCTTTGTTTTGGGTTTTTTTTTTGGTGATTTTACTGTGGGATTTGAAGAGTTTGTTAGATGTGGAAAGATCACCTAACTTCATCAGTATTTTAATTATAAGCCCAGGTTTTATTTCATTGGTTGTACAATGGCAATGACCCTTTGGCATGCTTTCCACGTTTTCAGCATTTCTAAAGGGAGTGCTGGATTCTATCAGATGACTCACTACAGAGCTATTGTTAAGGACAGATCTAATTTCTGAAGAGCTGCCCCTCTTACTCCTTGTGCTGATGTAGTAGTTACATTTTCAGGCAACACGTGTTTTTGTTGTTTCAGACTGTTTCCCCATGTCATAATGAAACTTCTGTTGTTAACTGGATGGGAGGCAAAAATGAAATACTAATGATGAAATATAAGAAAGTCAGAAGACACACTGGAAAGATAATAGGGAAAAATTCTTAGTGATTAAAAATTGAACAATTGAATTATGCAGGCACACATGTTCAAGGCATGGAGCATCCAGTATTCCATGCAGTAAATGAAATGGTTCTTTTAAAGTACTCTCCCAGTGGATTTGCCACGTTCTGGTGATAGACACTTTGGATTTCAATTTAATTCTATGCTTTAGTGAATGTTGTCTTACAAAATAAATGTGTTAAGTGAAGACTGTCTGTTAGATTACTCTGAAGCATGTCTATTTCCAAATAGCTATATCATCTTAAGCTTTGAAATACTAACAGGAATATGTGTGGAATTTACGTCCCTAGAAAAAGATCAGCCTGAAAAACCTAAGAGATTAATTCTTCAGTTTAACTTTGTTTGGACTTTCTCTGAACATTGTTTTGTGTGTTTTGTTCACCTGAACGTCTTACAGTGAGTGTTTAATTCCCTTACAGCATAATGATTTTGATGGTTTTATTTAGCAGAAGGAACTCCACATATAAAAGCCTATGATGAAGAGAGTGTGGCCTCTCTGAGCACCACACAAGATGAGACACAAGACAGTTTCCAGATGAACAATGGGACACCAAATTCTGGTTATCTCCTACAAGGTGGATACATGTTGGCTGCATCCTACTGGCCAAAGGCAAGTTCATAATGCAACTTTGAAAACCAAAGTAGTAGTTGAAGGTGGGCTCTAACATGAATATTCTGTTAAATATGTTAGAACCAAGAAGCAGGGGAAATAGCTGCAGGATTTGAGCTTCAGGACCTTTTAGATGTTATGTTGACTCCTGAAACATGCATTTAAATCTAGGTACTGCTTTTCATCATTTTTGAAGGGGAGTGTAACTGTAATGTCACAGGTCCTTGGCATGTTGTGAAAAATGGCAGTCAAAGTGTAAAAAGTTGACGTACATCAAATATAGCAGAGAGTCTTGAACTCAGAAGTGTTTGCTTACAGAACTTATAATTTTAGCAGTCACAAGTTTTATTTGACAAGTAACTGTGAAATGATCAGAATATCCAGTAGTTTCTGTAGTCCTCATGTACTTAGCTGAGTTAAATGGAACTTAAGAACTGTGTATTATGGAGGTGTGTGAAGTGTTATCTGTGTTTGGTGTCCAAAAGATGGGAATGAGGTATTACATGGTTTTGGAAGCTAAAAGGAAACATGAATAATAGTCTGTAGATTTAGTTTTATAAATGCTATTTGCTGTATGTTATGATGCTGCTCACAGGTTCAGATCCTGCTAGCAGTGAGTCAAAGCCACACGTACAAATAGTGCTTTGGTTTTCCTTTAAAAATCAGGGAGATGGTGTATTTCAGTCGTTTGCCAGACCCTGTACAGATGAGAGAAATTGCATATTTATTTAGAGGTGCATAGTGAAATTAAGTACAGAAGTGCTTTCACAGATATACAGCAAATCAGTACAAATCCAGGAACTTCAAAAGCTGCAAGTCCAGCGATAAAAATGTTGTAATTTCTCTTTGTAGAATTAAGAGCTAATACATAAATGTAACAGTGTTGGTAAGCATTGGCCTTACAAAATTATTTTCTCTTTCTTCAGGATCGAGTTATGATTAACCGACTGGACAGCATTTGTCAGACAGTGCTGAAGGGTAAATGGCCTTCAGCCCGCAGGAGCTACGACAGCACCACAGTGGCATCGTTCTACACCACCAAACTGCTGGACAGCTCAGGGGCAGCTGCAGAGTACAGTGAGCCCAGTGCACCCACACCCCCTCTGGCAGCTGTAAAAGAAGAATATGACCAATCACCCCAGCTGTCAAAGGTGAAGAAGCATGTACGAGAAAAGGAGTTTACAGTGAAAATCAATGACGTATGTTTATTTTTATTGCCCTAGGACCTGGTTGCGATTGCGGTGTGCGGCATGCTTTACCTGCAAGTGGCTGCCTGCTCTCACTCTCACTTCTTCACACACTTGTTTGTGGGTATTTGGGTCTGCTGCTTCTGGGCACTGAGTGTTTGGGGTTTGGGTTTGGTTTTTTGGGGAGGGGGTTTTTCTGTATTCTTTTTTCTTTTTTTTTTCCTTTTTTTTTCTTTCTTTTTTTGTTATTTGCTTAAGCTGCTGGAAGGAATCTTTTTTTTTCTGAATTGAATTTTTGCCATGCTGATGCTTCCTCAGACAGCTTGTTTTATGCTGTTTCTAACAAATCTGGTTAGTATAAAAAGGTATTTCTGCTGTTCAGCTTTTTTTTTACATTTCAACAAGCACTTTATTATTTCATGGTCTTTTAGAGGATTACAGGAAAATTTCCTGGTTTAAATGCAGGCTAGAAGCTTCAACATTTTATTTATCTGTAGTTTGATACCTGTTTGTAGCACATAAAAATATGTGACTATTTGCTCTTGTAGTTGGGTCTAGGACTGGATTCAGGAGGTAAACACCTTACAAGTATCTGGGTTTTTCAGTTCAGATGAAATTTCTGTTCATATTCTGGTTTTACATGGAAGAAGAAGTTTGTACAAGGTCTGACACTGTTTTCATTCTTTCTCAATTCTACTGGAGTAACTGTATGTGAAAATCCTGATTATGAAGTAGTTCTTTCTGCTTCAGCAGAAGCTCTTCTAACCCTGGCATTTATTTAACAGGAAGGTGGTTTGAAATTGACTTTTCAGAAGCAGGGACTGTCTCAGAAAAGGCCGTTTGAAAGCGAGGAGGGTGCATTGGGTCAGCAGCAATATCTGGCTCGGCTACGTGAACTCCAGAATGCTTCAGAAACCAGCCTTGTCAACTTCCCAAAATCACTTCCCAAATCAGGTACAAAAAATGTCAGAAAGGAGAAGGGTAATCTGGTATTAAATCTTCTGGGTTCTTCTGTTGATGTGCATGAATTGGCAATGGAGAAAGATGTTTGCAGTGTTGTTCTAAACTGCAGTCTGGATAAATTTTCTCTAGTGTAGAGACATTCTCCAGTTTGGAGCACCTGATACTTTATCACAATGTCAATTACTGTAATCTTAATTTAGTAGAATGATGCCATTATACACTGTAAGCCCCCTCCAAAGATTATTTTAATAATTATAAAGTGCATCACTGTACACTGACAGTAATCAGTTTAACTCAGAACTTAATGTGGCTACTTTGTAAGTAAAGATGAAGAGTTCCAGATTTATGCCTCTGCCAGTTTGGACTCTTCATAGTCTTCCATGTGTCTCATATAAAGAGGCAGTGGAGGACAATAATTTAGAATCAGTTTTTGATTTATAGCAAAAAACTAACAGCTTGTTTCATAACAAAGTAACAGTAGGTATACTCTGACAAATAAAAATGAGCCTGAAGTAAGGAGTTAATATTTGGATTGAAATACTAGAAATAATTAGAAATGGGTGCTTAATTTAAGCCAGCTTCTGCTTAAATTTTGCAACAAACCATTAAGGTCTTGCTAAACATTTATTTTGGGATGTCTGCCTCTCTGTGTGTATGATAGCAGCAGTTTTCAATGGCTGTCATCCCTGTACAGATAAATTTGGAAGGAGTGGAGGGGCAGTAATGAAATTTTCATAGTAAAGTGGCTTTTAGAGCCTGATATTCATGATGCTTTAAGCAGTCATAAAACAAAGGGCAGTTTATCTTAGCTGTTACATGTAGAATTTATATGCACTCACATTAATTAAAATAATTTTATTTCCTTTTTGTATTCAGACATGTTTCTCTTTATAAAACAAGCATCTGACACAAGTTTTACTGCATCATTTATTAGGTACTTCCAGTCACTTAACAGCCAGTGCCAATGGAGTCATAGTTGACAGTCAGCCTGTAGTCAAAAAGAGACGAGGAAGAAGGAAGAATGTGGAGGGGGTTGATGTCCTCTTCATGAATAGAAATAAACAGCCTAACCATGTAAGTAAACTTGATTTTGTATCCAAAAAATATGATTATAATTATTATTATTAGTGCCTTAACTGAGCATAACCAGCTGTGTCCCTGTTCCACAAAAACTTATAGTCAGAACTTTCAGGTTTGGGATATTTTTTGCTGATAGTTAATGATTACACAGATGAAAACTGGTTGAGTGTCATTAAATATTAGATATATACAATATCAATAACTGTACACTATCAATAACAAAGCCAGTGTTTTTAAAATATAAATTTAATTCTGATGAACTTTAACAATGTATTATTAAAAATCTGTGGCTTGACATAGCAACACTTGGACATACTTGCCTGTAACATCTGTTATGGGACCTAATTGGGCAGTGACTTGAAGGGATTTCTGTGGTAGGAGCAATGTCCAGGTCCTTGAGTGTGATCTGCAAAACTGTGCCTTTTGTTGACTCATACATGAAATAATTGTGATGGCTTGTTTTCAGTGCAGTAAATCAGATGTTTTTAATTTTTCCAGGTTAATCCAGGTATTAACTCCTGCCAGGTTGCTGCAGGAATAAATCCAGCACTCACTTACACACAGTCCCAAGGCATGCTCGATGCAGAGAGCCCAGTTCCTGTTATTAACCTGAAAGATGGAACAAGGCTTGCAGGTGATGATGCCCCTAAAAGAAAAGATCTAGAAAGGTGGCTTAAAGAACATCCTGGATATGTTGAAGATTCAGGAGCTTGTATTCCTGTGAGTATTTCTTTCACCTCTCCCTAGCTGAATAGTAAAATATTTCATATCCGATATATTTGAGTTGGTGGCCTGTGTTACAGGGAATTATTTCCTTGTTCTTCTGTTCCACGTAGGAAAAGGAAAATGTCCATTTCTTTTTATAGTGTGAGGTCTGCAAGCCTTCCTGTTGTGTCACAAATGTAATTGCCAAGAAAAGCAATACCAAATCAAGACATTTGATCTTTGTATTATTTCACTTACTATTTAAAAAATTATATATAAGAAAACTCATATTACCATGATACTGGTGATGGGAGCTGAAAATGTGTAACAGCATATTTAGTGATGTGCAAGAGGATTAAAGAAATGACTGTGGAATGCATATCATACCTACAGTACAGTGCTGTGGTATTGGTGTTTGTGTGGGTATGATCTTATACTGTTGCTTCTGAATTCGAGATTTTTTAATGTTTAGCAGAATGTAAGAAAATCTTATGATTTTTGGAATAACAACCTTACTTCTCCATGAAGATAATACAAAGCAGCAGCAATGTTCCAGACAGTTAAAGCACTGTTAAAAAATGAAAAATTACTAAAGCTATAGGCAGAGGCATCAGAGAGATGTAGTGCTGTTTACTGAGCTGCTTATTAAATAATTATGATTAATAAATAGGTACTGTTATTAAAATATTTCTGAAGTTGAAGTTGGCTTCAGATTAATATCTGTCTCAAGAGAATGCAGAGAGGTCTTACTGTTTTTAAAGCAGTTATATTAGAAGGATAATTGGCTTTTAAATTCGTTTATAACAGAGGATGCAGCTGCACGATGGGAGGCCCAAACAAAAAAGACACCGTTGTCGAAACCCCAATAAACTGGATGTTAACAGTTTAACTGGTGAAGAACGTGTTCAGCTCATAAATAGAAGAAATGCAAGAAAGGTATTCATGATACTATTCCCATTCTCATACTCCCCAAATGAAAAGTTACTCCCGATGAAGATCTTGATATACTAGACTTGCTAAAATTTTCCCAGTGTAAAAATGAGACGTTTTTGTTTTAAAGTTTTGGCACAGAACAAAAGAGTAAATTACAATCTTATAGTATTTTTTTTTGCAACTATGAAAATATGTAAGATACAGATAGAAACTTAGCCCATGGTTTATAGAACTGAACACTCAGTATGGTGCAGCATTTGTGCCATTGACTCAGACAGGGCAGGGCCACTAAAATAAATGTTCAAAATACGTGATCAAAGGGGCAATTTCCTCAGAAGTTTGAGGGGTTTTTTTGTGATCTTCTCACCATTATTTTTGACAAAATTACAATTATAGTGGCAGTATATCTGGCTTAGAAACTTAGCCTTTGAAATTGAGGCAATCCTCTGTACTGGATGATTTTGCTTTTTTCAGTAATGTCTGGCATTTGCCCTTTATGGATCCACCAGTAGGTATTGGCTGTCAGTCACATTTCTAGGTGAAACAGTAGGGGAGCAGGAGAACAAAAGGAGAAGGGGAATTCTTATGTGAAAAGGCAGCAGTGGAAGATGTGAGAGTAGGCGTTGAATTGAATTTTTGTACAGATGGTCAAAGTTTGGGAACAGCACAAGATATTTAACCAGGCTCTGGGGAAGGCTAAAGGCAATATTCAAGAAAAGCATGCAGAACATTACTGGTGTCTGTTGAACAGATCGGGCCAGATGTGCTTGATGGTGTCTTGGAATGTCAGTGTAGTATCAGAACAGCAGTCCAGGGGGAATCTTTGAGCTGTTGTGTCCATGTATGGAGCGTGTTCCCTTTCCCTTGTGGCACTGCCAGCTTCTCTTTTTGTTAGAGCAGCTACAAGGGAAGCAGGATGGGTTTTTTTGTGTGCTGATATATTAAGGTCAGGAGCTTTGTCCATCTGTACAGGAGAAGAAGGCAGAATTTGTGTCTTTAATCTCTTCAGTGTATTGAGACAACAGCTCTAAAGGGGAACCAGAATGGTTGTAAGGCTCTTGAAACTGAGATCTGTGGCTGTTCTTCAAGAGCTGTGCCCTCAGGGATCTTGTCAAAGTTGAGGATCAAGGAGTGAGAGATGTGATCTCTGTTTACTGTGAAAACCTGTGTTTTCATGATGGCTTTTTTCCTCTCGAATTTCCACTCCATAGTTGGTACTTGGATACTTAATATCAGTTTTTCCATGTATAAGTTGTCTCCAATTTCTCTGTATCACCAAACCTTTTTTTTCTCATTTACTTTTTTAGTTCTGTAATACTCTTGAGTAGCAGGGCATGAAGGACCAAAAGTAGCCTAGAAAATATGAGTTTAAGTTGTAGTTTATAGAGAAAGTTAAGCAGAAACTGGAACATTTTCTTCTTTTCTTTCTGGATCTGAATAATACTTCTCATTAATGTAAAAGCTTACTTTCCGGCTTATGTGCTTGTATTAGGATATGCTGTTTATTAACTTTAGCTTGGCCTTTTTTGCGTGAAAAAAACTTCAAGAACTTACTTCATGATGGCAGAGCCTCTTAAAAGAAGTATTTTTAGAAGTTGACTGAGATGAGAGAATAGGATTTATATACGGAATAAAGGAAAAGTTTAACAGGGTTGTACTTACAACCTTCTTGGTAATACTTGGACCACTCTTCTCTGTTCACGTGGTTGCTCTTCCATGTGCTGCATGTATTACTGGGAGTATCAAATACTGAAGTCTCAAACTGAGTTGCATAGATAAGTTTGAGTTTAGTAGATTTAGAACAAATCACATACACACCTATCACCAGGAGTCAGCCGAAAGCTGCGTCATGCTCCGTGATAATTTGAAGTCTTTATTTGTACTGTGTTATTTAAAAGGTAAAAATGAAACAGTGTCAGGTATTAATGTTGCCTTTTTTCTTATCAGCTGTCACATATTCACTGATTTCTATCTTCTGCTTCTCAGGTTGGGGGTGCATTTGCTCCCCCTCTGAAGGATTTGTGCAGGTTCTTGAAAGAAAATCCAGAGTATGGAGTGGCTCCTGAGTGGGGAGAAGTTGTAAAACAGTCTGTGAGTATTTGCAGAATAAGATAATCATGACATGAAATGTATCTGAAGGGAAACAAGGCAAACAAAAAAAAAATGCATGCCAAGAGGTGTGATTTTCATTTCTAGTATTACTTTAACAGCAAACGCGAGTCATTGTCAGTTTTCTGCCAGCTTAGTTCAGTAAATGCTTGCTGGCACAACTGGAATAGGAGAAAGGGGTGGAACAGTGACTGGCAACCCCAAATTCGAGATTTTGTTGGAGACGCTGTCATACTGTGACTTTTCATGTCTTGAATATAGCCCAGTGGCTTTTAGGAAAGATACTAGCCAAGAAATCATTTAAGAGAATACTTTCTCTAAAGTTCCAGTTGGGAAGAAAAAAATGCTTAATTTTAAATATTTATTTTACTTTTAGCGTGCACCTTTGAGAAATTAGGAAGGTGAGGATACTATCACTTGTTCTTGCCTTGAAAATAAGGACATATTTTGAACTTCAAGAAGTTGTGTTGTATAGTGTATACTTCTGAAGAGAGGTATAAATAATAGCAGAATTACTTTGAGAAAGTAGAAGTTAGCTACAGTAGAGAAGAACAGAATTTGATGTGTTCTGAATCCCTCTGGTTGTATTAAGCTAATATAAATCAGAGTTATTTGCTGGGGAAAAAGGCAGTTGTACTATGGTGTTGGGTAATATTTGATCTTACGATTGCCATTTTAAAAAAAATTTCAAGACAGTGCATTTTGAAGGGAATATTGGTATTCATTGCAATTCTTTGTTGTTAGGTAGGAGGTCTTAAAGTGGTGAAGCAATACTGTACAAATCCTAAATAGAAGTACTGTGAATTTAATTCAAATTCAAGTTGAGTCTTTATTATTTTTTCTTAAGTTTATGGATGAGGTGAAATATGAAGACATTAAAGAGACACCAGCAAAAATAAAAAGGACTCAGAAATTGTTGGCTGTGTGCAATCACACATATTTAACTTTAAATTGAAAACTCATTAAACTGTCAAGTGATTGCTGTGTGATAATATTTCAAAGCAATGCTGGTTTAGATCTTAGATTGAGCTTGCTCCTATAATTAGCTATATTTGGCTTGATGTGCCAGGAAACCATGAAGGGTGGGTTAGCAGAGGGTATGAGAAGATCTGTGCGTAGCCCTCCTCTCAGTGGAGATGAGCCTTTAGACATTTGGGATGTGGTAGCACAAAGTCAGCACAAATTCCAGGGAGCTGTCTGGAGATCAGGCTTTTGACACTGCTCTGTGCACTTGAGTCTGTTTGCCTTTCCTTTTCTTCAAGCTCCCAAAATGCACTAAAGTGCTGCCGTGTCTCCCGCAGGGCTTCCTCCCTGAAGGAATGTTTGACCGCATCCTGACGGGCCCGGTGGTGCGGGAGGAGGTGAGCCGCAGGGGCAGGCGCCCCAAGAGCGAGATCGCCAAGGCCACGGCGGCTGCGGCCGCCGCCTCGGCCGCCAGCGTGTCCGTCAACCCCCTGCTGGCCAACGGGCTGCTGCCGGGAGTGGACCTGCCCGGCCTGCAGGCCTTGCAGCAGAACCTGCAGAACCTGCAGTCGCTGCAGGTGACGGCGGGACTCATGGGAATGCCGGCTGGGCTCGCCGCCGCGGGGGAGGCCAAGAACGTGGCCGCCATGTTCCCCATGCTGCTGTCAGGGATGGCCGGATTACCGAACCTGCTGGGCATGGGAGGACTCCTGACAAAGTCCACGGAATCCATTTCGGAGGAGAAAAAGGGAAACGATTCAAAGGAGACAGATGCAAAGAAAGAAAGGACAGAAGACCAAAACACAGATACTGGTGGTGAAAACTCTGTTTCAAGTTCTCCTTCAACATCCTCTGCCGCTGCAGCTGCCAATCCTCTCTCTCTTAACCCTTTACTTTTGTCCAACATACTTTACCCAGGGATGCTTCTCACTCCAGGCCTTAATCTTCATATCCCAGCTTTGTCTCAGTCTAATATTTTTGATGTACAGAACAGTGAAAGCAATGACACAGGCTCAGCCAAGCCCACAGAAGAAAAGGAGGAAAATTCTAGGGTTAGAGATCAGGAAGACAAAGGGGGAACAGAGCCAAGCTCTCACAATGAAAACAGCACAGATGAGGGTTCAGAGAAAGCAGATGCTTCATCTGGATCTGACAGTACATCGTCTTCATCTGAGGATTCGGATTCGAGCGATGAAGACTGACCCCAGACTCTGCACTTAAATTATAAACTGATTTTGAATTTATTCTTTAATTATTTCATTGTAAATAACCCAGTGTTGAGTGCATCAATGATTTACTGACCGAACATTTCAGTATTTGTTTAGAAGTGCAAACTGCTTTCAGAGACGTTTTGCATGTAATATTTCTTGAAGTTCATAAGTTTCTGAACTTGTATGTACTATCAAATACACAATGGTGTAAAATTACAACAAAAGGCATTATAATTTTGTTGGGGGGTTAATTTTATGAAAATAATGCTCAAGTAAGAGCTGTATATTTAATATATTTGCAGTGAACACAGAATACTTTATGCATATTATTGATTTAATTTGAATATAGTTTTACAGCCTCCTTGACACTTATAATTTACAGATCAAAACTCAGCAATAATTTGGGCAGCTAATGAATGTCATGAAAGCTGTAGAATCTACATCACCATCCATTGCTTTAATTACATGAAAATGCTCTAGTGTTGTGATGCACTGCTGTTTCCAATTCAGGTACAAGTGTGTTTAAAAAAAGATAAATTTTTCCCAATTAGCCAATTAAACTGGCTACCTGTTACCTCAGCTGAGTTAGTTTAGGAAGTTTACATTGGTTTCTATTACTTGTTTTCAGGTTTTGTTTTGTTTTTTAAAGACATCCTGTATAGCATGTTAAAATCTGAGTTACTTGAGATAAGACTGTTGGGGTTTTCTTTCCCCCTTGTTGCAGCTGTTCTCTTTGACAGCAGTAAGGGGAAAATAAAGCAAAAACTGTGTTATCTCATGCTACTTGGCACCATGTAGGTCTATTTAGTTTACACCTTGCAAAGTTTTGGGCTCCCTCTGCAGAATTAAAAGTCCCAAAATGAGGAGTAGTTTCCCCAAGACTCAGAAGAGGCAAACTGTCATAAAGTGCCACTGAAAAGACCTTTCAACACTGCATAATTCATGTAAAAATTGTTTGTTTGCTTTGTTTGTGTAGATTTCTATTTGTGTTTTATGTCATAAAACCTCCTGGAGTTTCCAGTTAATAATGGTAAATAAAGTACAGATAGTTTTGAACTCCTTTTGAGTTTAAACTTCTCTGCAGATTTAAATCTGACTAAATATTATTCAAAATCATTATTGGGATATAATTTCATATATTATGCTGAGTTACCCACTAAAGAAAAAAGCACTTTGAATAGTAAGGAAGACAAATTATTTCTAGAAACCACAGTAACAGGGCATAAGGCATCTGTTTTAAGTCCAAATCCTTAGAACCCTTTACTATATAAAATCTAAGATTTGATGTGTGATATGATTCCTCCTTCTTCTTAAGCTGCTATTACTCTGACACAGTCGAGGCCCAGATTCACATTTACAGAACTTCTGAACTGACTGAGACTTCAGGTGACCTTGGTTACATCATTTGCGGTCCAAGAATAGGCAAGTGTTAAGAGAAAATAGATACAGGTACTAGTGAAAGTCATGGAAAAAGCTTTACAAAGGGATAAATTTAAAAATAAAAAACAAAAACTGTATATTTTGATATAGTTCTGTTGCTTGCTTGTACAGTAAAACAACTGTGTTGTTTTTTATCAAGAACTTTACCAATGAAATATAAGTTTCTATGTGCAAAATAACTAGCCCCATGATTAGAAGCAGTATTAGATGTAATTACACAATTATACAAGTACCATTTGGATTGTGCTGGTTACGTATTTTCCCAGATAGTATTCTGATTTTTGGCCCTTCATGCAGTGTCTTAGCAATAGTGAAAATCAAAAACTGCCAAGAGAAGGGGGTAGCCAATTCTTCATCATTAAAAGAAAAAGTATTTCATATTTAATATTTTGCCCTTTGTGTAATATAGCACTTTTATTTAACTAGGATGCATCTATGAAATAGCCAAAGTTTTACAAGCAGTTATTAACTTCGTTTGCTGATGGAGTATGTCAACAATACCATCACTTCCCACCCTTCCCCCACAAAACAAGTCCTAAATCTTGTGGCTAAAACCTAATTTATATCAGATTTATGAAATAAAGTATTTTCCTATTATGGTCAAGTAAGTTTGGTTACTGTTCTAGTGATTCTTTCTATGTAATAAGGCAATTACAGTTTCAAGTAATGAAGGCTGGTGTAGACTTGAACATAATTATATTTGGGTTTTTTTTCATCAGTTTGATCCAGAGGGGGAAAAAAGTGTCCCACTATCAGCTAAACTATATGCAAATACGGTTGTATAAAGTTAAGGGTTATAAGGAAACCTCAGTAGAATTACACTAATACTGAAGTTAAAATTAAAAGGATATCCAAGGTGATGATAAAGTGTGTGTTGGTAGTTACTAAAAAAAACCTTAGCTGTTATTGCCTTGTATTTCTATCCCTTGTTTCAGGCTTCATGATCCAAGTCTTAGTCCAGGTTTTTTTTGGACATTTGCAATATTTGCCAGTTGTGTTCTGTGTAGTCTGAATTTGCTTTCTGTAGTTGAACAAGCGTCTTAAAAAGTCATTTGTAATTTATTGAATTACTTTCTATGATGTTCTATAGAGCAAATGGAAGTTTAATTATTTTTTATTAAACATATTCTTTGACTACCCGTGATGTCGGCCTCAGTATGTGAAAGTAATGCTGTGTAAGGATTAAACATGGATCTTCCAGCAGCAAAACTCAGGTTTCGGTGCTAAGTTTTAGAACTGAAATTATTCTTAAGGCCTTAAAAAACCATGCAGACAAGCCAAGGACATAAGACACCTACTGCCCAAGACCATGGTTTACTCTTGTGTAATTTTACTGGGAATCAATTGTCTCTAATTCTTTTGTCTTACAATCAAAACCAGCTGTTACTCCCACCCTCCAGTACTTACGGTGAGAAAAGAATGTACAGTCTAGGTTCTGGTCCAAAAGTTACCTTAATTCTAAATAAGCATGTTGGCAGTGAAGTAAGTACCTCTTCAGTCTTAAAAAAAAAAAAAAACTTCGCATTACTTTCCACATTTTATTAAAGTTTTTAATTGTGTGCACAACACTTAACTATTGCATGTATTTCACACAGGGCACAGACATTGCTCCTGAACCCAGGCTGTCTTCTGCTTGTCCTGTGCCACCTGGTATTGCATTTGAATGATTCAATGGTATCCTTATTTATTTCCATCTGAATTTTGTCTTCATATCCTGATCATCCTTTCTGAGCTGTACACAGGTGATAGAAGTTCACATATACATGAGCTCTGTTCTCAACTTCTCTTTTTCCTTGGAAGTCCTGCAAAATCTCTAATAATAGTTTTTAAAATTAGTTTTAGAATCCAGTCTTCTTGGTCTATAAATTAAAATATAAGGATCTCTTTCTGAATGGAGATATTCCCAAGGAACAGGTGATCTAGGCACTACATTGGTGGTTAGTTTCTGGCACTCCTTTGAAATTTTTCCGAACAGTATGTGGGGTATGATGATTAGATAAGACTCAACAAGCTGTCCAGAGAAAAGTCCTGTCCTATTTGTTTTCTCTGGGAAAATTATTTGTGCCATGTTATTTAGTAATACATTTTTCATGGATTGCTCAGTGTGACCGTGCTGATCACCCATTAAAATGAAGGTTTGGTGAAGGTCTAATTCAAGCTGTAGCAAGAAGAAATGTGCCTGGTGTTCAGGATTATTATAAAGGGATCTGCACAGTAGTGTTACATTAACTTATTTGTGATGTGCAAGTTACAGCTAGCTTTATAGGCAGTTTCTGATTTAGTTCTATTACATCTTCAATTACCTTCCACGTGAGCAGGCTGCTTCAGTGCAATGTGGGTTTTACACTGCTGTAGCTGACCGACATTTAAAATTTTACATCTGTGCATTGTTGGGACCTTATGCTGGTGGTGTTGTCTGTAGAGCAGACTAATTGTACTGGTGTAGCCACAGGAGTTTACAAAATAACTGTCCTGGCTTATCTAAATGTCCCTAATGTTACACAAACAGGCAGTATAATTTCTTTGTTACATTTAGAGAAAAAGGAAATAAAGATAACAGCTTTCCAAGTTCTTTTTATGATTTTTTTTTATTGAATGCTGCCTCCCTTCAGGTTCTCTCATGCAAGGAAGGAAGGAAAATGTAATTCCCAAGATCCTTCATGAAGTTAAACTGGAAAATGAGGACTCGTTTGCCTCCTGGGTGCTTCCAGTGTGAACGAGACCTGACAGAGCACAAGTCTCATTAGTGTGCCACGTAAGGTCTCATGAATTAAAGGGAGGCTGGTTTGGGAAGTTCTTGGGATCCTAATGTCAGATACAGTATCATCATCTAGAAAGGAACGCTTCCCCTAGTGCTCACCAAATCTGGTAATAGTCTTCACAGTTTTCTCTCTCAGACAATAAAACATTTGATTTGGGAACTACCATGTCAGCTCCTGTGCTTGAGAGTGTTTGACCTGTGTGCAGTAGCTCAAAGCAGGGGGCAGGCAGGAGCATGCTCATGGGGAAGATTTCTGAGATTACAGGACAGGAAAAATTGTGTGTTACTGGGGGGTAGCCAAGCAGCTGTGAGGGACTTGGGCTGAGAGGGTATTTGTGGCTGTTACTTGTCATACTGATAGATCTAGCAGGGAGTACAGCAGTCAAAATTATGCAGATAATTAACATGCCATATGAGGGTAACTCTTTATTATTATTGCATCTTTTTAGTGGGGGAGGAGCGGGAGGGAAAGAGGGGAGAAGTGGAGAAATAAGCTAAGTCCTCAGGGATAAAAAAGATTTCACTAAAATGTTTCTTGTCTGAGTTTTCAGTACACCATTAAATGAAAACTTTTCTAAAAAGTTTTCTACCCAAGAGCAGTCAGGTTAAACCATTTCTTTACGAAGTCTGGATGCATGAAGCCATAGGGAAGTACACAGGTGTAAACACAGCATAATAACCTTCCCTTTAACCTCAGCTTTCATTCAGTGTTGTGAGGGTTTGTTCCTCCTTTTTTTTTATATGGAGGATTTTTAAAGAGCAGATTAACATTTCTCATTAGAAATTAAACGCCATAATAAATTATTGCTGCTTTATGTTTCAGTAGATACTGTAAATTTAGCTAAACAGAGAAGAAGCCCTTACATCATTTATATTGTCTTCTGGGTAGCAGAGAGCTTCCCATCAAGGTTCTGCATATCTCAGACCAGGAACTTGGCCTCACTGCAAAGTTCACAGCTCCTCTGTGTTACAAAAAAAAATCATATATATAAGACTTTAAGTACAGACTAACCACTCCTTTTTAGTCTTGTAAGTTGTTCTGGTAGTCTGGGGACTGCAGGTTTGGAGGGACCCTGCTGGCATCGCCATCTTCCAGTGCCAGCTCTAGCTTTCTGCAGTTCTCAGTGCTGGGTACCAGTGTGTATTTATGTCCTGAATCACAGGTCAGTCAAATCATCTTTTCTTGACATTTCTTTTTTTTCCCCTGAAGCTTTCAGCGTTCATGAAATAACCAGTAGTACAAAATCAAGTGGATAGATACAATAAATCTCTTTTAATGAAGTGCAGCCTGTTTTACTGATCCCTTAATTGACGTGTACCTGCTCTAAGACTGAAATCTTATTTTTGGCAGCCTCCTCTCTGCTCAATTGGGACTTGACCAGGGGGTGCTATTTCTCTCTTTTCCTACCCCTCACTGCCTATGTACAGCCTGTACCCTGCACTCTGTGTGTGTGTGTACAGCCCACACCCCGCACTGTGTATATATATGTGTATATATATATGTATATATTTGTGTATATATTTGTGTACAGCCCGTACCCCGCACTCTGTGTATATATGTGTATATATTTGTGTACAGCCCGTACCCCGCACTCTGTGTATATATGTGTATATATTTGTGCACAGCCCGTACCCCGCGCTCTCCGTGTATATATTTGTATATGTTTGTGTACAGCCCGTACCCCGCACTATCTGTGTATATATTTGTCTATATTTGTGTGTATATTTGTGCCCAGCCGCTCCCGGCCCTGGCCGCTCTCTGCCCG
>WBNO01010627.1:4494-25963 GCA_013400575.1 Peucedramus taeniatus
ATTCATTCCAGCTTGAGTGGCAGGCACAGTCTGAGCTCACCTTGTTAACTGCATTCCCTTGTCTATGTAGTCCTCAAAGTATTCCACATCCTTAGGACAGAGACAGTCGGCCTGGCAGTGGCAGCAGAGCCACATCAAGTAGATGCAGTGCCTCAATAAAAAAATGATTGAAAGAAAGGGAGTTTATTTTTTGTTTGTTTTCCAAGATTGATCTCAATTTTCCTATTAACCCATTCTGAGAAGAGGCAAATTTTTACAACTACTTCTCTAAGAAACACCTGTTTTCAAACCTTTTGGTATTTTGCGGGGGGCTAGTTTTGTTTATTTGTTAGATTTAAAAAAAAAAAAAAATAGATTATTTTAACAAAGATTTTCATAATTTTTTTCTCATTGTAAGTACTTTCTAAATTTTCCTGGTGGTTGCTTTACAAGTAGTTATACTGACAACCAAGATCAAAGAAACAGTGGAGGCTGGATTCCTGGCCAATAATATAATTTATAGTGTGTACTCACTACTCAAAAGTATTTAGTAATCCTTTCTAGGAATTAAACATATGCAGTAAAAGATATGGGGTAGTTAACCAGATATTGAGGTTCTATTTGGACAAAATTGCTACTTGCTTCCTTGTTTCCTTTCTTTTTTTTTTTTTTAACCATAAATACCATTTTTGGTGTAGTATGTTATTCAGTGTTGGCTTACATGTGTGTTATGCATATTTATCCACAAAATAATGACATTAAAAAAATACAAACCACATTTTTTTTATGAGATCGGTGTCCTTTTTTCCCCTGCGATATATGAGCACTACAAGCAAATCATGAAATGGGATATACAAAGCCATCTTTTTTTTAGTTTTTAAAGACGATATATGGCAATGTATGTGAAAAATAGCTTAGTACATATTGTAGGAAAAGGTACCAGAATCATATAGCAGATTTTTATTCTCCCAATACATTCACTTCATAGCTAAGCTAAGTTAGAGTCAGTAAAATATGTGCATGTTTTTCTCTGTTTTTTTCCCTGACTCAAAATGCTAACTGCTTAATTTAAAGACTCTGCTCTTTTCATGATCTGTCATTTCAGGCTCTAATCAGCCACAGTCATTAAAAATCTCACAGCACTTCCCGCGAAAGTAATCAACATGATTTGTTAAGTGCTGACACTGGACTCATCTTCATACCAGACACAAACAAAAATAAGAGCAATTTCCAGATTAGGTCTATATGTTACTATAATTTCCTGTGTTTTATAAATACTTACCAAATTGAATGCAGTTTTATATTGTAAGGAAGATATTTCAGAAGAAATTGAAGAAAATGGATTTTAGTGTTAAATAAAGGTATTCTCTCATATGTCAATTACTCAACACATTGTGACTTGCTTGTGTGAAAAGATCATAAGATTTTTTTGCCTTTTTATTCACCAGGGTATAATATTTTACTAATTTCAATCTCTGAATTTTAAGATACAGTACAATTTTATTTTGCTGATTTCTTTCCTTGTCGTTCTAAAGATAAAGACATGGTACTTGGGCACTCAAATACAAATTCCTTGACTGGTTATTCATAGGATGTAAAGTTCCGAGTCCTTTAAATGTGTGTTCTGTATCATGAGTTCTATTTACTATCTGTCATTCCATTATATTTTTTACCTTTTCTTACTATGCCCCTTAGTTTTAATTTTCTCTTTTTATTTTTCTAGTAATTAACTCATAGCTTTAGTAATTTTTTCAATGATCGTGCAAATTACATTAATTTAGTTCTGTTGTTCTAGAAATTGTGCAGTAGTTTTAATTTATTTTATGGTATGTCTTACACTTAAAACCTTGAGTTTTTTACCATGGATAACTTCCAAAAGTGCTAAGAATTCCTTTATATTTCTTAATTATAAGATATGCAGTCTACATCTTTGGCCTATATAATCCAGTTAATGGAAACCTTGCTACCACATTTGATTGGCAGACTCTATTCTCTATCTTACTAGTGAAAAAACAACATAAAAGTAAGTTTATGGGATGTTTACAGGGAAATTTGCACTAAGAAATGTGCAGTAACAAATGAGTGCCAGAAATTACGTAATATTCAGCAATACTTAATTAGGTAAATTTATTTTTTCTGAGTGGTTTATTCTTTCTCATACAAAACCAATCTAAGGTTTGAACCTAGTAGAAATCAGTACCCTGAATACTCCGTAAAAACAGAAATCATTAAATAAGGTTTAGATTGAAGTCCCAAGGCTCAACCTTTTCTTGATTTTAGACTGCAGTTCTGTCTGCTATATCTAGCATTATTTCCATACTGCCTTAAGTAGTCAATTGATTAATAAAACTCCAAACTAACAAAAAACACCTATGAATCCTGAAATATGAATCAACTCTTTACATCAGTGTGAATTCTCTGATCATTAATGATTTAGTAATTAGCCTTTTTAAGTTTAGCACATTCATGGTGCACACAGAGGCACATCTGCACCAAGATGAGTAGACAGCAACTCTTACTTAGCCAGTTCTTTAATCAAATATTTAGGTTGTTATATTAAATAACTATGATTGACATTTGAGAGATGCCTGATGTCCCAATTAAAAAAAAGCAAAAAAAATCAAACAAAAAAAAACCCCACCCAAAACAACAACAACAACAACAACAACAACAACAGGGGAAAAACAAAAAAAAAAAACAAAAAACAAAAAAAAAAAAAAAAAAAAAAACAGGGAAAAAAAAAAAAAAAAAAACAAAAAAACAAAAAAAAAAAAACTTAAAAAACCCTGAAGATTTTTTGAATCTTAAATATAGGGCTTGATTTTGAATCCTAAATATAGTTGATTGCTAAACACCCTAGATTGGCTCATTCCTTTTAAAACCAATAACATTCAGGGATTTCATCTAAAAGGCCAGGCATTACAGTCAGAGGAGTTTATCATCTGTCTCTACAAAAGATATAGGCCTTTGTTCAGACAAATGAGTCTCCACATTCCTCAGGGATACATATAGTTGCCTATAGATAGGTACTGCTGTATGAGATGTAGCTCACAGTTTCTGAGACATCTTCAGAGGGTCTACATATTTAATAAGGGACCTCAGAAGGTGATCCCACTTTTGAAATAGTAAGTGAATGGCATCTCAAATGGTATTAGATGCTTTAATGTGGGATGCTGTACTGCTGCGTAGAAGTGCCAGTTTCCTTTGAATCCTGGGTTCTGCCTTTCTGGTTCTATGCAACAGGTTCTAGGCCATCAAACTGTATGAGATGTCTGTGGTTAAGAACCACATCCCTGAGTTCAGTTTTCTCCATGGCTAGTAATGAAAAGGGATTTTTCAACTGCATTTTTCTGAGAAAACTCAATTGCACCTAAGTGGTAATTTACATATATGGCTGGATCTAGTCTTTAATCAGTATTTGACACATGACATTACTGCTATTTTTACAGATTTACAAAATCAACCACTTTCCAGTATCATAATTAGGTATGCTTGGCCTATATTCAAGGTTTTTTTACCTATTAACTTTTTCCTTTAATAGATAAAAAACATTGCATGAATTTTCATGTATAACTTCTACTTACAAATATTTGCTCATTTCTCATGTAATCATAGGTGAAACTTCAGCTATTTAGTATTTATATCTTAAGTTCAGAAATGCGGACCATTTGAAAGGTAATCCTTACCTTTCCTTTGTTTTTAATAAAAAAGTAGCTATAAATGTTGCTCAAATACATTATAGTACTACTGGACATTATTTGAAATGAAAGTCTTGAAATAAACGTCAAGTTTTGGAAGTCTAATTTTTTCTTAATAATTATTTCCTTGTTGTTAAAAGACACTTTGAAAGATCTGTTTCTTATGAGCATTTCTCTAGATTCAATGGATTTGCTTCCATATTATAAAATTAGTTCCTGTATCTAAGAAAAAAAGTAATACATTTGCCTTCATGTCTACTCTAAATCTCTGCCTCAGTGGCCTTGATGAATCTTTGCAACATTAACATTGAATGTCTTCAGATATGCATATTTTTACAACTTTCTCTAGCCTCATGCAGATTGCCCCTGCATGATTTCTTCCTCTCTCAGGAAACGTTATGTCTTGGCCCATGTCCTGGAATATATACTGATTCTATCCTCAGAGATCTTCAAGACCCAGATAGATGAAGCCCTAGTAAGTAGTGTGACTTCACAGCTGGCCTTGCTTAAAGCAGAGGTTGGGCTAGAGACTTCCAGAGATCACTTTTAACCTGAAGTAGCCAATGTTCCAGTGAATAAGTCAGCGGTCTTGGAAATTGTCTAGTTCTTTTATCAGTAACTTGTCCTTATAGCACATTAGAGACTGTAGCCTCCTTTACTGAACTCATGATTCATGAAACATTTCGTATCATTTTGCACTTCACTTTAAATCTTCACCACCAGAAGCAGACTAATCTGCTGCCTATAATTATCCTTATTACAACATGTCCCATATATTTTATATCACCTACTTTCTTAAATGGTATTATTCAGTTTTGAAAAATAGGTTTATATTTTTTCATATTTATTAATCAGAATTTTCATTCTAAAATGAAACATGAACAAGCTAAATATGACCAAGCAAGTTGCATGGACCTTCTCTACTGTTTCCTCCCTGTGTTAATATTGATCATAATTTTTTCAGAATTTTATAGACTGAAATTTATCATCCCCAAGTGTTCTCCTGATTATAAAATTTAACAATAGTAGATACAGTTGTTATAGAATAAATATATAATATAGCTATTATACCCTTGAATTCATGTTAATGCAAGTCATTCAGCTCAACATTTCTTACATATATATTAGAGATTAAGTCAAGATCTGCTCAAAATTTGCTCCTGAATATGTTACAGAAGCTGAGTATCACTTCCACTTTTGCAGTTTTGTTACCTCCCTTGAATATTTTCACTTCGACCAGGATAATAATTTATATTGTGAAACTGCAGATATAAAGAGAAAGAAAATAATCAGATTGCACATTAACACACTTAGAGGAAAGATCTTGTCATTGTCTTTGAAGCCACCAACTCCTGTTCTGTTGCAAACTGTGGTGGTTACATAGAAAACTGGCAGGACCACTCAGCCCATGTACAAACAGAAGCCACAAAATAGGCGGCAGTGATGAAAGTTGCCTTTGTCTTCCCATGTTGTGGGAAGGAACAAGAATCCACAGTTTTCTGTATGTTGACATATCACAAAGTGATGTGATATTTTATGAAGCTGAATAATATATATTTAGATAAAAATATAATTATCACTGGATTAAGAAGAAATTATGTTTTGTATTCCGTTAATTTGACATCAGTCAGTGCTAGCAGTAAAATGAGATGTTAGATTTCTTTTTTTACTTTTGTTTGGCTACTAAGGCAAACATCTCCATTTACATTACTGTGTGGATTTTACTTTAGTCTTTGCCCTTTTCCAATTCCTTTGTTTTTTATATTTTCAGCTTGTTCTTGCTAATTAAACTTCATACACTTGCTATAAAAGTAAGAAAGTATAAACTCCAAGCATATTCATAGGTTTCCCATAAGAAAATGAAATAAAGAAAAAAAAGTAACTTTATCTGTCACATCAGAAGCTTTAAAGAAGCCTAGACATTTTATAATTCCCATGCACTCTTAATCTACTTTGTGCATATTACACACTTAGACTTTTCTAAATTTATTGTAATTAGACCTATGTATTACAAAGGAACTGCTCATATTTCTCCTACCTAATCTCTAATTTATATGCAGAAGAGCAAAGCTAAATAGTTTAGGATTTTCACATTTAATACTCTTTTTACCTAATCAAATTATACAGCTTAGTAGCTTCCTTCCCTGTGGTTTGCACTTTTTTTTTCTTTTTTTTTTTTTAATAAATCAACATAGTCTTAGGCAGGCATTAATGCTACTTCTGTAACCTTTCTCTTTTCACTGAGTGTTCTCTGGGGACACAATAAATCATCACTCAGAAATAAATGTTGCATGAGTAGCCCCTTGTAAGTAATGAGTTTATAGTTGAAGAACTAGTGAATCCAAATTATGTTTAAATGAAATTGCACACCCTTTGTTTTTCTCCATTCTTTTCTCAAAAGAGTATTAAAATTTTGACTCCACAGGCAGTGGGAGATGTATCTAAATAAAACTGGATTACCCTAGTGAACTCCTTCACAGATTCGAGGCTTTGTCACCAGAATTGGTTCTGATGGTCCAAGAGGCTGATTTAAACTTTGGTTTTCTCAACACTGCATATCCAACGGAATCAAAGTTGCTTCGGCAACTCCTGTGATCATTTAGTAAAAGGCATAATTTCCTGCTGACTGTTAGGTTTTAATAACTACTGACATGAATTCTCAAAACTGCAGATTATCTCTTTTCTTTATCTTAGAATACTACCCTCAGCAACATATGGTACAGTGTCTGTAAAGAGAACTATGAGTCTGAAAGCAAATAAATAAGCCCAAGGTAATCATTAGTTAATAAATTTTGCTTTAAAAAAATTGTATTGGTTTGTCATTTTGCTTCAGATATTTGGTGCTCCTTGATCAGACTGAACTATTCTTTTATTTTTTTTTTTATTCTGAAAACACTAAAAAAATTCATACTGTGTTTAGAAATGTTTTTCTTCTCAAATTAATGGTTAAATTTTATGTGCAAGATCACTGAGTTCCTCATCTATATTTTTTTTCAGAGAGAGAATTTTACAAAGACCATTATCAAGTCATCATCTATCATCTTTCCTGTATGCATAACTTAACATTTTCTCTTCAGCATTAGATTTGGGCTTCTTTCTTTGTTCACTGCTTATGTTTATGGTCTTCAGAAAGATAACTAAGATATTTACAGAACATTAACTTTATGGAAAATGGCTCAAGACAGTAGAATTTGAAGGGTTAAGTAAGAACACAGTAGAGAATGAAAGCTTGCCTGTCAGAAAGCATATAAAGAAACAAGGAAACAAGAGCACGAGTTTAGTTCATAGTGTCGTATTGAACACATTTTTAATTATCATTCCAACTACAAAACAGCTGCATAAATGAAGGAACAACAGAGACAAAGCATTATGTACTGTAGCATCCCATGAACTCACTGCTCAGTCAATTCCCAAGTCCTCTGCCCTGGCAACGGCAGTGACTAACTACCATAGAGTAGTCCTCCTGGGGGGAAAAGACAGACTCCCCCGTGGACTTCTGTATCACTGATCCCTGGTTTCTCCTTTCCTTGTTTCCTCATTGCTTGGATACCCCTGGTGGCTGTTCCCACTTGCCCTGTAAACCAGACCCCTCTGCCCTGCCCTTAGCTCCACCCCCACCCCTTCCCCCTCTTAAGCTGCCTGTTCCCCATGGTTGTTCTCTTTCTTGCCAGGTCTCCTTCAGCCTTATACTTTGCTGGAATAAAACCTTGCAAAAAGAGCCTTTCTTGCCTCTCTTGCTGAGCCAGCTGTGGTGAGTGTTGTGGGGGGTGGGGGTGGGGGGTCTGACTGCGTTGCCTGACTGTTAACCTAACTTGCTTTTCCCCAGGAGAGGCTTATTGGGAACAGATTATAGGCACCCACCATCCAACACCCGCATTCTTAATTGGCATCCAGCATGAACTGTCTGCAAGGAAGTCAGGAGTGATGTTGAGTCTGAGAGGGGTAGGGAGCAGGTAATTTTAGATTTCTTCTAATTCCAAATTAATGTTTCTGTGTTTGAGTGGCGGTAAATTAAATTAGTTTCCCCAGGTCAAGTCAGTTTTGCCCATGAACTGTCATGGGCAAAATCAGAGTGTGATCTCCCGCTCTTTTTATCAACCTGTGAGCTTTTTGTTAAATTTTTCTCCCCTGTCCTGCTGAGCATTGGGAATGATAGAACACCTTACTGGGCACCCATCAGTCAGCCAGGGTCACATCTTTGCACTCACAGATGAAACAAACCTCAGAGGAATCATTGATTCACCAGGGAGGTGGGGTACAATTCAGAGGGATCTCATCAAGATGGAGAACTGTGTAGACAGGAATCTCACAAAATTCACCAAAGGACAAGAGGGAGATTTTCATCTTGGCAGAAATAATCCCATGCACTAACTCATGATGGGTAACATATCAGTTAAAAAACAGCTTTACATTGAAGGATATGGAACTCCTTGCAGAGTATGTTGACTCTAGTCATTTGTACGTTGACTAGGATCCAGGAACATGCCCTTGCTGCCACAGAGATCAGCAGTCTCCTGGGCTGCATTAAGAGGAATGTTGTCAGCAGGGAGATGATTCTTGCTCTTTTCTCTTTCCCAAAGAGGCCCCAGCTGGAGTACTGGGTCCAAATTTAGGTTCCACTCTACAAGAGGGACATGGACACATTGAATTATGACCATGACTAGCAAAGGTCATGGTTACTCACAGGGAGATGATTGAGTGTCTGGAGCATCTTTCATAGGAGGAGATGCTAAGTGAGGTAGAACTCAGCTCGGAGAAGAGAAAGCAGAGTAAGATCTTTTCCATATGCATTAATAACTGATAGGAAAAGCATAAAAAAGATAGACACACTCTTTTAAGTGATGTCTAGGGACAGGACAAGAGGCAGTGTGCCCAAATTAGAACACATGTATTTTCACATGAACACAAGGAAACGCTTTTTTGAGTGCGCAAGTGGTTGTATGCTGGAACAGGTTTCCCAGAGAAATCGTGGAGTTTCTACCTGACAAGATACTGGAAATGTGACTGCAAAGTACCACAAATAACCAACTCTAGTGAGCAGGGGTTTTGGACTAGTGCCATGGATTCACCCCAGCTAGCACCAAAGCGCCACCCAGCCGCTTGCTCATTACCTCACCAGCAGGATCAGGGAGAGAATTAGTATCATAAAAGGTAGGAAACCCATGGGTTGAGATAAAGACATGTAACAGGAAAAGCAAAAGCCATGTGCACAATCAAAGAAAAACAAAAAATTAATTCACAGCTTCCCATGGGCAGGCCATCTCCAGGAGAACAGGGCCCCATCACACAGAATGGTGACTTTGGAAGACAAATGCCATCATTCCCCCTTCTTCCTTCTTTTTCCCAGCTTTATATATTGAGCATGATGCCATATGTTCTGGAATATCCCTTTGGTTAGTTTCGTCACTTGTTCCGGCTGTGTTTCCTCTCAATCTCCTGTGCATTCCCAATTTCCTTTGCCAGCATGGCAGTATGAAAAGCAGAAAAGGTCTTGGCTCTGCGTAAGCCCTGCTCAGCAATAAAAAAAGCATCTCTGTATTACCAACCTATGTTCAACGCAAATCCAAAACACAGCCACATACAAGACACTGGGAAGGCAATTAGTTGTACCCCAGCCAAAACCAGTACAACTAGGCAACCTCAAGAGGTGCCTTCCATCCCCAATTGGTCCATGATTCTGTGAGTTTTCACTCTTGGCATGTAAATTTATTATGTTTTCATATTTGCTCTGAGTTTTCCCTTAAAGTGAAGGAGAAATCTACTATCCTTCACTGGCAGTGAGGATGCAATCTTGACAACTCCCTCTCTCTTTATGGACTGTTTAGGGAACTTTCGCACCATGAGAGAAAAAGCAGTCTACTTAAGAGATGAAAGGCTAGGAATTGAACACTTTATAGCCGTAAAAGATCTCTTTCCCAGACCATAGTCTGGGCAAAGTCATTCTAGAATCTTTGGAGTAGAAGTCAAAGTTCCATGACACCTTCCTCCTTTGACATCTTTATAGTTCGATCTTCAGTAAACCAGATTCTAAAAGAAAGGATTAGGAGGTAATCTTGTCAGGCTATACCATCACCTATAATTTACTATAGTTAGGGAGTTATAGGGGTTTGGGGTTATAGGGGAAAATCTCTTGAGCCGGCAAAGTACATAGATCAGATGAGTTACACTTCTTGAGTGACTATTTTGATATCTTATCTGAAACCATCACTGTTGAGATCTCGGTGTTTTACTATCATTCCTCACAAAACCACAGGCTTACCAAAATATTACTGTCCTCCAAGAGTGTGCATCTTACAAATTTCAAGGATCAAATTCAAAGTAGGTGATACAGGGACTGCATAATAAAAAAGGTTCATTAGCAATTTAAAAGGTCAATATTTATTCTAAAATTGAGATATTGTTTTATCTCACTGTTTAAAAAAAACAGTATCTGTGTGAGTTGTAATATTTTAGGAACATCAAAAAAGTAATTTCATTACTTTTTTTTTTTTTTTATGTGAAGTAGTTTACAATATTAAAATCCACAACCTAAATACAACAGCTTCTGTGAGGCACTGCCACTGACCTCCAGAGCCCTGGCTAGCCCTGTGATGTTCTGGGGGGGCAATGGCGAGAATGAGGAACAGGCTAGGCTGGGGTTTTGCCTGAGCCAGAACCTCTAAGCCAATCTCCTAGCAGCAGGATCTCTTGGAGGAGCCACGAGGATTGAGCAAAGGAGGCAGAGGAGGCTCTTCTGCGGTGTAAAGTCCAGTGAATTTATTAGGAAAGGCAGAAGGGAAGGGTACATAGGAGAGGAATGCCAGAGGGGAACACAAGCAAAAGAGCCCAAGCATCTCTGTGCACGGATTTTTAAAACGGGGTGGACACCATACAATGGCCAATAATCTACTTTTGGGGTGTGGTTTCAAGGGCGATGACAAATCAAAAGAAGGGGAAGGGAGATGTCTGGGATAGGGATTGGATCTCAGGGTGAGGGACAGGGAACTTTCTGGAACAAAGGGTAGAGTTTAGGCTGATGGACAGGGCAAAGGGGCCGGGTTGTCCTGACGGACAGGGAAAGATCTGGTGAGGAGGGAGGGGATTCTTTGAGGGACAGTTAGGTAGGATGGCATAATATAGGGGAAAAACTAATTGTAATAACTTGGGGGATGACAACAATTACCTCAATAAACTAACACACCGTAACAAGGCATATTACAAAATGCTTTTGAAAGATTACTATTTGAATAAACCTCATGGATGTTTTTGCTATACATTGAAGATGCAGTCAGTGATGTAACTCACAGGATGCGTATGCCTAATGGGAACAGATTATCTCAATGCACCCAGCATACCAGTCAAATATTATATTCCCCAGCTTAGTATGTATTCAAAATACACTGAAACACATCCCTAAAAAACATGTCCGTACCATGTCTCTACAACTAAAATGCAGAAATCAGGAGGGCTTTTTTAAATACATGATATCTGTGTACTTCTGTGCCATACCTAGGTTCTTGGTCCACAGCCATGAATTTAGATAAAGGGAAAAGGTACTTCTTGCTAGCAGTTAAACCCCACATCTTTTGCCTTATTGAGAGAGTACTTTTTACACTTTGCTTCATTCTGCTTCAAAGACATACCATATTTTTTATACTGACCTTGTGGTTACAGTGTAAAGAAATGTATCTGTGATGTAACATCTGCTAGCTGTAAATCATAGACTATTTTAAATATTGCACAAAGATGACAAATAATAATATTTTAAAATGAAAATTTAAATCTGTATCTCAATAAGCTTATTGGACTTAGAAAATGACAATTAAAAAAAATTATATTTCAAAGTTACTTCCTATACTTTAACAAATACTTGACAAGATAAATGGTTTTATTTACATATATTTATTTTATTGGAATTATATAAATGGCTTACACAGTAGCGATTTCTAATATCCCTAAAATAAATATCCTGTATTAATATTGATATACATATGAATAGGTAAGAGTTACAGATAGAAAACATACAATGCTTTAGTTGGAGTGAGGTTGTGTACAGCAAGTATAAATCTGATTATTATTACTTAATATGATAAGAAAGTGTAACTCCAAGATAAAATAGAGGCTTTAGAATTGGGATTTTAGTACCTAACTTTAATGTAGCTATTCTCTGAAGAAATTCAAAGCCCAGTCCCTAATGGATCACTTCATTTACTCCTATCCCCCCCCACACCCTACTAGTGTTATTTGAAATGCCCTAGGGTATCTGAAACATCTCTGAGACTAGCATGTGATATTTGATTTATAAGTCTGCCTTTTTAGAGGAGCAGCTTAAAATGTGTGGACTATCTGAATGTATTTCAAATGGCTGGAATCTAGTGTTCAGGCAACTGAATCAAAGCCCAGGCTACATTATTACCATAGAACAAAGGCTATACAATTGGGATTTAATAAGCCTGTATAAAATTAAATCTTCTGTATCTGTGGGCGATACCCCAAATTTAATGCTCTCTTACTGCTTCATATGATCTTCTACAGGTCTTGAGAATAATTTTCAGCTTCATGTGAATTTCTCAAATACCCTGTAGCATTTCAGATGCAATGGTAGTGGGGTTTAACCCCAGCTGGCAACTAAGCCTTACTCAGACACTCGCTCTCTCTTCAGTGTTATGGGGGAAAGAATTGGAAGGGTAAAAAAATGAGGAAATCTCTGAGTTGAGATGAAGACAATTTAATAGACTAAGCAAAAGCTGTGTGGACAAACAAAGATAAATAAGGAATTGATTCATTTCTTCCTATCAGCATGCAGATGTTCAGCCATTTCCAGGAAAGCAAAAAATAATGTACCCCAGCCAAAACCAGCACAACTGGTCGTGTTTAGGCAATTGCATCAAGTTTAGAAAGAAGGTGTCTCACACAAGATGAAGCAGCCAGGAAAAAGGTATAGTGGGTGCTGGCCCTTGAAAAAAGCTCACTGGCCTTAGTAAAGTAAGTTTGAATTTTGGCTGGATTTTAAGAGGTACTCAGGTGTCTAAGATCAAAACTGGAAGACATGAAATGGCTTGGGGACCTATATCTTTCTGAACTGGTAATTGGAGAGTCAGATCCTAAGAGCTCTGAAATAATATCTAGATCCACCTTTTTGAGCCACTGAATTAATTCTTCTAGCTATGAGACTTTCAAGGACCAGATACCCAACCCCTGCATGAAGTTATGGTAACTGGCAAGTGTCTGGGTTAACATTCTAAGCAAAAACAGGAATGAGAACCTACTAAGTTTTCTTAGACTGGATGAGAATTATATTCTGTAATATTTGCATCATGAAAAGTGCATGCTGCTAGAAGATTTTAATTTTTTATCTTGTATGGTTAAAACACCTGCAGAGTTGAGTTTTAAGATGCTATACTTTAGACATAGGACATATAACAACCTATCAATGTATGTGATTTACATTTATTTAAATCTTATTCTGATATAATGATTTGTCTCCTTTCTTAAGTCAAATAATAATTAAAAAAAGGGTATGTGGCACACATAGACCTGTGCTTGTGTTTTACAGAAAGAGTCACTGCAGTCAGAAATGCCTATAATTACTTGATTTGTTGCCTGTGGCTAATGTTTTCTTTCAGTTAGAAATCTTTGGATATCAAAACTTATCCAAAGTTTTGGGAGTTGTGGGGGCTTTTTCCCTTTTCGGAGTTTGTTCCACAAATAATTATGACAATTATGTTAGTTTCTCTAAATGGAATTATTTATTAAGCAAATCAAGAATCTCAATTATTGGGACATGGAGCTTGACATTTGGTAAGAAGTTCCCTAGCATCACCAGTTTGCTGATACATAATTGACTGATATCCAGTCATTTAGCTGAAGACTGTAATTAGTATTTTCTAATTTTAGTAGCTAATTTAGAAATCTTAACATATTTTTTTTTTTCTTTTTCATATAATAATAAAATTATCTTGTCTTGCACAGGTAACAGAAGTGTGAGGACCATTCATGTATAGATAAAGCTAACTACATATTCAACTATAACACTATTGGAAGCAATATTCTGATAAGACATTAGAGAAGAATCTGGATTATTCACTCATTCTATGAACCAGTAAAATAATTTATGTTTTTAAAAAATATTTTAAGTGTAGTTTTTTTTTTTCAGTATAAAATAACTTTTTCATAATCTGAATTCATTCACCATATGTGAAGGTAGATGCTAAATGAGTTCATCTGTCCTTTTCATGCCTAATCCATGACAAAAATCTTGCTGTGGACATCTACTTTTTATCCTTGTTATAGGTTAAAGAGAATATTGTAATAGGAAAAAAAAATGAGACTGATCATTGACAATTAAAAAATTTTAATGAGAACAAACCCCTCTGAAGTGTTCCTGAAGGTCTCTCTAAATATTAAAAAAAATAAATAAACAGGATTTTTAAAGATCAAAAAAAGCCATACTACTTTAAGGTGATCTATTGTAAATGAACACACAGAAGGAGATATTGTACCTTACTGTTTATTTTTTCCAAGGCAATTTAAAATTTATAGATAATATTTGTTTCTTATTCAAGCAAATCAAATTTCAAGGAAAGAAACAGCTGTGCTGTACTATTCCAAGTGTAACCTTTCAGTTTAGGGTTCATCAGGCATTCATCAGTATTTAACCAACTACATCCCAAATAGCATATTAATTTCATGATTACAACATGGTCTTATTTCCATGTGAATAGGGATAGTGGGACTGAGACTTATAATTTTTTATATTAGTTTTACTGTTTTGATAATCTGTACCAGATAGACGAACAATTATATATAAAAAAAAAAATTTATTGGCTTTTAGCCAATATAGGTGTTCAAGTAAATATACTCTAAATATACAACTCCTTCAGTTCTAGATTGATGAACATGAAGTACAAATCATGGTCCACACATTGTATTAGGACAGATTCAGATTTTAAATCCGTACCAAAAATAAAGGTTCTTTAACTTTTAGGTTTGTAGAAATTTTCATATAGTTGTTATTGATGTCAGGGTCTTATCAGCATAGGAGAAAGAATGAAATGTTTTAATATATATGACTAGAAAGGTTTAATATATCATAAAAGATAAAATATGAAACTGAATTTAAAAGGAAAAATATGTACAGCATTCATAAAAATGTCCATAAACGCATGGCAAAGAACCTTTGGAACAACAAGTGAATTTAAATAGCTGAATCTGCAGGAAAATAATTTTAATAGCAATGGAAAAATCACAAAAGGAAAAAGTGAACATAAATTTTACGCAATGCATGTTTTTTATTTAAAGATTTGTCCAAGCTTGGCAGGATGGCATCCAAACTGAGTACAAAGGTCACAAAAAAGAAGGCAGGAAAATGATTATTCCTTCACAGTAATCAAAGTAAAGTGCATCTTTTTTGTGAAATGTTTTTATTTTAATAATCACTGTTGGAACTCTGTTCTGCTTTTTACCTTTGTATCCCCACTAGCATAAAAGGGAGGAAAATCTTAGGACTTCTTTGTGAAAAAATTCTATTGTTTGCTTGTATATTTCTAGTTACTTTCAATGCATCCATATTTTTTTACATATATTATTTTATCTTCTACCAGCAACTCCTGATTTTTTTAGTCAGAATGGAGGGACAAGGACAGAAAGAGACAACACTGATAAAGACAAAAGGATTTGGTATGTAAATTCTGAACCAAATATATAATGCGTTCATTTTTATGAACATTGTCTAACATGAAGAACAAGACCTGAGGAGAAAAAATTGAAGTTGTGCAATGAAATTTTTTCACTTCCTCAAATGCTGGAACCTGGTTAATTCACCACTTGATGATTGGCATTGGGCAATGAAGAGTTGTGGACATGCGGTGTGAATACCTAATCACTAAAAGGAAATAAAACACTTACAAATCATCCAAAATATGTATTAACCAAAAATTTAAGAAATTTTGCATTCTCCAAAGCTTCTATAATTCCCCCTTCTACCAAGAGCTGTTATGTATTTCTACAAAGCTTATTTTATTACGTGCTTTTATCATCACAGCCACAAGAGCACTACCATAGAGAAATCTGGAATATTTAATATTAGAACCATAGAACAATTTATTTTGGAAGGGTTATCCAGGTTACTTAAAATCCTGCCAAAATAGACCCAATAGAATGAGGTTACTCAAGGTTTTTTCCAGTAAAGTCTTGGTTACTTCCAAGGGCAAATATAGAACAAATTCCCTAGGTAACTTGTTCTCGCTGATATTCATGGGAATTTTTTCCTTATTTTAATCAGCATTTATGTTTATTTTATGTCACTTAACCTTCTGTCAAATCTGGCTCCATCTTTTTTATGCCATCCTGTCATCACTGCACATACAGTACTTAATATTTAAAATTTATATAATTTATATTGTAATGTAGCAGTGAGTACAGAGAAACATGAAATCGATGCCATAGGGTTATCACTGACAGCTGTGGTTCAAGGTGTCATGGATCTCTGCTTTGGCTACATTTGCTGTAACCAAAATGTGCATCCCTGAGTCATTCTGTTACTGTCTCAACTATTAGGTCTCTAATGGTCTCTGGTAGTGTGTACTTGTCTCCTATACTTTGTTATGTTGCTGTTAACATGTCACAAAATATTTAGGAATTTCAGCTCTGCATAGTTATTGTCACTGACAGTCCAGGTCTTTCTACCTCTCCACTGGTTCTTGTCACATTATTGTCATCATTTGCATGAATGCAGCCCATTTCTGCCTTTCCTCACTGACTGACCAAAACCTGTATCTCATGTTACTTTAACGTCTGAAGTGCACAAAGGGTATGTTGCTCTTTTTATTATGCTCTGCATGCTCAGAGAATAGAAGGACCTTAGGCATTAATGGGATTACTTTGTAGTATTTTTATGTCAGTGCTGTCTCATGCCTCCCTTGATGGCTGTACATCACCTCCTTATGTTCAACTGTAGATTTTTTTACTGATTTCATATCAGTACATAACAATTTTTTTTCTTTTTTTCTTTTTTTTTTTATTTTTCCCCAGTTTAGTATATTCTTCAGGACAATTTTATGCAATGTATTAAATAAAGAGAGTACAGATTTAAAGACTGGTCACCCAAACGTTAAATTCATGCTCCACCCAGGGAACCATTCTTCTATTAAACTGTCTCCTTCTCTTCTGCATTGTACAAAACTATGTCGTTTTACTGCTGTGCACTTCGTGCCCAGTATATAGAAGTACTTCCTTTGTCATTTTTTAGGTTCCTAATTTGTCCACCAGAAGCAGCAGTTAATTACACCATTAACTTGGTATAATATCAGGGGCCTCTTATCCAGTATTTGTTACTGTTGATCAACTGTTGATACAGTGCATACATTTTGAATTCGTAAATCTGAAATTAAACAAAGCAAAACATACTTCTGAACTATTGAAGTCTTACATATAATTTCTGACTTCTTAGAAATAAAATTTTGGTAGCCTTCTGTTTTGTATTTATTGACATTGATTTTAAGTTTTTCAGTCATATATTGAATTCTTAATTTGCCAGCATTATCAGTTAATCAGCTGTTTCTGAACCCTTCTTTTCATCTTGTAGAAATCATATTAGGAAAAAAAACCAAAAAGAATTCCCATAATTTTTCAAAGCTGTAGTAAATGGAAGAGCCTCATAGAGAAAGTTGCAGAAGGAATGGGAAGTATCTGTGGACAACAGATGAGTCTCTGTATAGAAATCATGAGGATCTGTGGGCACACGAGGATTTCATGAACATAAACTTTTTTTTAATAATAAAATAGTCCTTTAACATTTCCTGTTAAGTAAAGGAACACTGCATGGAGAGGTGAAACAGAAAAATAGGATCTGTCAAGCCATATTTTTTTGTCGAGAGGCACGTTGACAATAGACATAGAGTCATAGACAATGACACCTGGGTGTAAGTACTGTCGGTTCACATCAGCCTGATGCTGGATGGCTCAAAAAACTGTTCAACTGCTGAAGGCAGAGCTGCATTTGCAGACTCTATCCATGCATCTATCAGAAAAAAAACCTACTTCTTTAAATAAAACGAACAAAACAGCTCTTCGTATAAGGGAATCAAGAAAATGATTGATCTCACAAAATCAGCAACATTTCTGGGGTTTTTTGGTTTTCTTTTAACTGTGCAATCCAGCTGTTATGACACCACAGTAGTCTCAAAACTCTTTCAGCCATTCTTTCACTGGCCATTTAACTCCTGATCTCAGCTGACACTTATTTACTTTATTTTATTTGTGTGCATGGAACATATGTGAAGTAAAAAACTGGAAAGTCTAAGCTGTCAGTGTAATCAGTGGACACCTGATCAATGTAGCTAGAGGGGTCTGGAGAGCTATTCAGCTCACTGATAATTCATATATTGACAACATTTAAAATTGATGGGTCCCTTCTTACTCAGATTATTCAATGATTCTGTGATACTCTAAACTTCACGATTCGGAGCTGTGTTTCAACCGTGGTATCATCACACCTTAGCTTCTCATTCTCTATCATTGACCAAGGAACTCATAGGCAGCAATGGTATTATTTAAACTGAAATGAAGTCATTACGTCAATCCCATCATATTGCTCACATTCCTTTAGAAATATACACCTAAAAGACTTGCTCATTCCCCTGCTGCTCAGGGTTACTGATGTCTGTCTCTTCAAATTTATTTTTATTCTATTATTTTAGGCTTGCAATCCAAAATATGCATGAACTCTTCAAATTTCTCCCAGCCTTGAGTTCAGTTTAGAGGCTTTTCTGGCTGAGAGAAGAAAAAATATGCGCAAAATCACACTGTGGGTATTCAGTTAAGAATTTCTCTCTGCATTTATGGGATAACTAGTGACAAATCTACCTTGCAGGTATGATTTACAGAGCACAGTCGCACTTTTCTTGGAACTCCTGGAAAAAAAAAAAGTTTCTTAAAAGAAGGGAGATGTGTTTATAAAAGAAAAAAAATCAGTATCATATTTTTCTAACCTAATAGTGCCCAGTAAGTTTTTGGGCCTTATGTTCCTTTTACTTGACATTTACAATTTATCAATTATATAACTCTGTTCTTTTACCACTATAATTTGGGACTATGATTTTCTACCTTTTTAAACAGTTTTCCTAAAATGCCTTTCTGTAATTCAGAAAGACTTCTAACTCTAAAGTTTTTTAATTCTCTCACATTTTCTTTTCAGTCCTCAGATATTTACTCCATAATAATATCAGATTCTTTCATATTATGTCTTCACAGACAACTTCTTTGGATACCCAAGAATTTTATTATATTAATTATATTATGGTAACTACCAAATAGGTTAATAAGTGACCTGGGTTAAGTTAGATAAATAAATTGGATTATATAAATAGGTAGTGATATGAACTGAAAAACTGGGCACAATTCCCAGCTGGAGCCAAATCACCCATGGTACATCCCAGGGCTCAAAAATAGATCAAGAGAGCAAAGTTCAGAGATTATATAAATCTGGAAGGAGTAGTTGATACTACAGATGGATATGCCCCCATTCAGACAAACCTCAAAAAACAGAGCATTGGGCGGATAGGAACCTCATGAAGGGATGTACCAAGCCCTGTACCAAGTTCACCCTGGAGCCTAACTAGATGGAAATTAGCTGTGCAGAGGGGACCCGAGGGTCCTGTTGGATAGGAAGCTGGCCAGGATCCAGCAACCTGCCCACACTGCCAAGATCAACAGTCTCGTTGGCTGCATCAGTAGGAATGTTGACAGCAGGGAGATGATACAGTTTTAGGTTCCACAGTACAACAGAGACATGGACATAGTGGAGAGCAAGTGGAGCATGTGAAGATGGTTAAGGGTCTGGAGCACCTTTCATATGAGGGGATGCTGGTAAGGTGGAACAGCTCAGCCTGGATTAGAGGAGGCTTAGTGGGATCTTATTCATGTGCATTAATACTTGATGGGAGATACTGCTTCATAGAAGTAGGTTTTTTTTAAAATTTAATAAAATAACATGGAAACCATTTATTCATGGTTCATTCTGTATAAATCCACTCACACTATTTTTGTTTAAAAAATTGAGCTCCAGGAAGGCTATTTATTCTAAATTCTACAGCTTTAAGATCTAGTGTGTCATACTGCTATTCTAACTTATTTCCGATACTTTGTCTTTGGTCAGTTAAACTAGTAGACAGTTCACTAAGACAAGGAACCACTTGGAAAGAAGATACAAATGCAATCACGGAGTTTAATACAGAATCAAAACTTTTTATTGTAGCTTCTTACACTAACATATTCCTAAAGGTTTTCTTATCATCTGCTTAGACTAAACTGTGCTAAGCATCCCTCTTCTCCCTTAGTGATACCTAATAATCTGCTCCGTATGTGAATAGGTACATAGAGCTTGCTTTCCATGAAGTTTGTTAGCAAGGAGTCACAGGAAGACATTTTGTTTCTCTAAGAAAATAAATGAGTAAAACAAAGATAGGAAAATAGCAGACGATTCCAGTAACACCACATAAAGGCAACTCCAGGCTGTTATCATTGATTTTGATTTTTGTATGCAGAGCTGTCCTGTAACAATATCATCATCTGAACATCATTCTGTGGTTATAAGTAATGACTGGTACCCAAGAAAACTATTACAGTGCAAGAAAAGAGAATCATCCTCACTCAGATGGAGTGAAGAAAGGTTAATCACCAAATTTACTTTTTGCTCTCTAGTGACAGAAGCTCAGAAGCACCTTTTAGGAAGCTTACTGTAAGCAGAGCCAAAAAGCTAATAAATTGTACCAAGGTGTAAAAGCAGAGATTTGGGGAAATTGGATTACCTTCTTGTAAATAGCAACATTAGCATGCTACTGTTAAATCCTGGAAATGTAGAAAGAAATATTTTTATCACGCACATCTCTTATTTCCATTTAGTGGGAGATAGAAAATAACTTTATAACAGCACAGAATAAAATCCACAAAGTTTTCAATTGAAATTATTTATTGATTTTTTTTGTAATTTACATATGATGTAAATACTTTTCTACAATGAAATCAACTCTCAATATTCTTTCTTGACTATAGAATGAAAGACAGTTACAGGGTTGGGTTTTGAAACATCAGATAAAAAAGTTATATAAGAAATTTGATATAGGCACTGAAAATCTAATCCAAATTAAAATTGCATACAAATTTAGAAACTGAGTTAAGAATCCAAATTCAGAAAAATATAGGTTTTATCTGTAAACCTATTCTGCTGCCTTGTACTTATTTTTTTTCTGATTATGTTATCCAGGACTCAGGAAGTTATGTTACTGAACATGCAGCTTTTCCTGTACTGACTCCCTCAAAGCTTTCTAGATAATCTGTGCTGACTGCTCTGACGTGTAGCCTCCTGGTATGCAGAGAACAGGTATTCCAGTATCTAATAACTGAACTACTGTCACTGATGAATAGAACTACTCTCAATGAGATCACATATAATCATAATAAAAGCATTGTTGCTGTCTGATTTTTGATCATTAAACCTACTTACCTGCAGAATATTTACTATAGAGTTCAAAAATCTAGGCTTTAAGGAGGTTTCAGACTAAATAGTTTGAAAAAGCAATTTCCTCAGGCTAAAAACAAAAGTTAACTACCAGAATGTGGATTATCAGGGATGAATATGCATCGGAGTCTCAGTAGGTCGAGATGACCCTGATATGTGTTAGAGTCTCGTTTTCCCAGCCCGGCAGCCAAGAGGGAGTCAGGAGTCTCCTTCTGAAGTTTCCAAGGTTGTTTATTTTCTCTTATATAGTACATTCTTTTCCTGACCCGCCGTGATCTGCCTGGCAGGCCAGACA
>WBNO01010627.1:26221-36815 GCA_013400575.1 Peucedramus taeniatus
ACTATCACTCAAATTTTGTGGCTTGTGCATCCTCATATAAGGTTGGTAATTTTCTCCGTGGGTTGAAATCAAAGACACAAGGCTCTTGAACTTTTTGCTAAGGTCTCTGAGCCCTGCTAGGGGCTCGAGCCATCCAGGATAGCTAGAGGAATGTCCTGGGTTCCAATAAATATGCTTTTTGACTCTCCAGTTGAAATAGACCCTAAGCATAAAAGGAATACAAAAATTCAAGGTCTCTGTAAAAATGTGCTAGAGAATGGAAATTGGATGTTACTGACATATCTGAATTCTAAATAATAATTAATGATGAAAAAGATCAGTAACTTGGACTCCACATTCTACTCAACTTCAGATGCTGTAATCTGTGATATTAACAGTCTACCAGTCAAGATTACTCTTATTACCTTACCCTACAGTTCTGAAATCCACATCTCAGCACAGTGTGACTGAGGCTGACACTCATGCCGTAAATTTCTTTTACCTTCATGTGAGCCATTATTTGGCATAATTCCCAGAGGGGATTCATACAATCATGGATATATGAACATACACATTTAACTAACTAGCTAAAACAGCCCAGTCTCAAAACATCTCTTCAGGCTAACAGTTTACAGTTTTTGTGGTGACCAAACTGTGATTTTATAATTATTTCGTTGAAATATAGGGACATTTTTGCTACTATATTTTTTTTTCTATTAGGGAACACTGGATAAAATGTCAAAATTAAATCTGTTTTCCTACCGTGGAGAAGATTGTCTAAATATTTTCTCTTTTGCTCAATTATCCTAACCATTTGCTAGAGTCAGTCTTTGCTTGTTCTCTATCTGAACCCATATAAAAATGTTGGCTAACCCTGAATAACAATCAAAAATTAAAGACAAGTAGGTAGCAGTTGCCCCATAACAGACACTTCTCAAGTGTACAAATACAGCTAAGCACCAAGGATAATTTTAGCCAGACTTGAGTGTCACCTCTTATCCCATGTGTGTTAATTATTCAGAAAACTGAATTGCTGCTTAAGGTGTGAACTACTGTCTTCATTTTGAATGTCAGAAGATATTTTTGACATTCCAGGTTAAAGAGTTTTTTTAAATTTTACTGCTTCAGTTCATCATCATCTTAACTGTGGAAATAAAATTATGGTAAATTATCCAGATTAAATTAATAATTTTATTTAAAGTGGAAATCTTAGCAGATTATGGTGGTGAGGAGTGATATGGAGGAGGGAGGAAAGGTGTAAACTCCTAAAAGCTGCCTGTCAGCCTCTGCCACTGTAATAGCATACATACAATATACCAAGTAGGGTGAGAGTTAGGCAAAATTAATCCAGTCTTTAAATATTATTGTCTTCAGTGACTCTGTTATTGTTTAGATGTGCAAGTCTCTTTGGAGATACCGAGTTTAACATGATAAATACACACATATTGTGGTCTATTTCTGTGCTGTTCTTTATAAACCAGACAATGTTTCAGTGTGAACTGACTATTGATATTACATCTAAACAATTGGATTAATATATTGTACTCTCATGTTGTTAGTACGTAACATCTTTTCAAGTTAAAATAATTCCCAAGTATTGGTTCTTTTCCAGACCTTTAAGTGGAACATACATTGTAATTAAAGACATTTTTTTTTAAATTTAACTTATTAAGTCATATTATATGTACATGCAGAGAGAGAATTTATTAAGAAGATAAGATGCTTGGAATAAAATGCGTTGTCCTGGGATAGCTTAGTAATGATGCTGCCCTGACAGAGTCAGGGAAGTAGCCTGGTTTTAGGATTTAGAAGCAATTCTTCAGGAAAATAATGATTTTGTGCACATACATAAAACATGGTGAAATATTTGGTAATTCAGCTTTGACTTCCCTAACTTCAGTCATCAGCAAAACCACTGAGTAAACAGTAATATCATATGCCTATGGCAAACAATATAATCTCTAGTCACTGTTCCTGAAACCATGTGATAATGGCTCTGGGATAAATTTCTGTTCTGACAGGAATAATTTTGTAAAGTATAAAAGACATTTTAGAGGAAGAACCTGTTGATCAAAAGGACAGCTGTAATAATCAAAGTTGTCTATGTCAGAAAAAGAAGTTACCAAGGAGGTATCTTTTAGACTGTGGGTATTCCAGGTGTTCATTTCCTACCTACCAGAGAAGATGCCATATAATAAGCCGGATGGCTTATATAGGTTATATAGTCCTTCTCTTTGCAGAGTGAAAAATTGTGTTAAATACTTTAAATTGACATCATATTTTATTGTACAGAAGTGAACAGTAAAAAAAAAAAAACAAACAACAATATTTTGTGATAATCTTTTGTGAAAGTAAACCCACCCAAATTCCAGGAATATTTATGTGTCTTGTTAATATTCTGAGAGACCAATGAAAGTTTTCTTACTAGGGTTTTATAAGAGTTCTTTAAAAAAAGAAAAAAAAAAAAAAACAAATGGGTGAAGATCTAATTCCTGGACATTCCTGGACAGTCAGTGAATTGGCAGGTTCATACTGCTCAGTGCTGTCCCTTTATCAAAAAAACTGTCCACATTCACATGATATAGTGTGTATAAGCCATAATTTCTGTGTGTGTGCATGTAAGGTTTCTTTTTTTGGTTTGATTTTGTATGACACTGTCCAAAGCAACATGGATTCTGTATAGATTAGTAGTATGTGACAGGGGAACATCCTTCTTCCCCATGGTCTTTACCACAGGCTGCAGGGGAATCTCTGCTCGTGTATCTGGAGCAGGTCTTCCCTCCCTACTTCACTGTCCTGGGTGTCTTCAGGGTTATTTCACTCACATATTCTCACTCTTCTCTCCAGCTGCAATTACTCTTGCACAGTAACTTTTCGCCCTTCTTAAATCTTTTGTTGCTACCACTGCTGCTGATGGACTTGGCTTGGCCAGCAGCAGGTCCATCTTGGAGCCAGCTGGCATTGGCTCTATCTGGCATGGTGGAAGTTTCAAGCAATTTCTTACAGAAGTCACTCTTGTAGTGTGCCACCCCCTCCCCCCCCTAAAAACAAAAAAACAACAACAAAAAAAGAAACAAAACAAACAAGCAAACAAAACAAAACAAAAAAAGTAAACAAACAAAAAAAAACCCCACAAACAAACCCTTGTCACACAAACCTAATATATACCTATCATGGAATATGTTTTTATGAAGAGTTCTTTGATCTATAGCATTGTGGTTTATGTTAAAAGAGAAGTTCAGGAACCTTGTTGGTTGTATCAGTCAGCAGATCTCACAGAGGAGCACAGGGCTTTGTTTCCCTCATCCATCCATACATATGTGACACTTTGCCATAAACATGTAGATAGACTTGGGGAAAAAAAAAGCAATTTGATAGAACACTCTATGAGTCTTTCAGTTCTGTAGAGAGAAAACATTGGCTGCAGATATTTAGGATTGCTACAGATATTAAAAAAATCTACTGGCAACAATGACGGTAGCTAAATAAAGAGGTTCTGGGGAGCCACAAATGCAACTGCAAGCAGATACAGTGAATCTGGTTCTTAGCAAAATGTGTTCAGAAATTATTTCTTAGCCTTGATTTTAAGAAGCATACAGGTCAAAGTATCTTGCAGTGTGAAATTAAAGTAAATTCACTTTTGCAAAAGAAAAATAATGGACGAAAAAGTCTTGGCACTATTTTTATGGCTCTTCTATTTAACTGGAACACAAATTCTATCTACCAGTGATTTAAAATAAACCTGAAAAAAATAAAGATGCTAATTCTTTGTTTAAATACTTCCTTTTAATCAGGGCTGGCCTAAGGTTGTTATCTGTTTCAAACAGCATGCTTTCTACTTAGCTTTGACTCAGAATATTTCCTTTTGAATTACAAGAGCTAAAAATTAACTTCCAGAAAAAATCCCCAAACTAACAAACATCCCCCCCCCCAAAAAAAAAAAAAAAAAAAAAAAAAAAAAAAAAAAAAAAAAACAAAAACAAACAAAAAAAAAAAGAAGAAAAAAAAAAACCCAACAACTTCCTGGAATAATACACTAGAAGAAAACTTCTGCTGGTTCAATTTTCTGATGTGGAGGATGAAACATATAATCTGAAGAATGTCATTGAGGTTTGAATTATGACAGTTATGTAAATATTTTTTTAATTTAACTGGTGTGTTGGAAGACATTCATAGATACTCTTCTCTAAAGATTTGTATCTATTTAAAATAGATGGATTTCAAATAGTTTTGACAAAGAAGATTTGAATAAATTTGAAGAGTGTGTAAAAGGGATTCCAGCTTCCCTCTAAATATTTCATATAATAATAACAATAATAATAATAAACACGTGGTATATATTATTTATATAATAAATACTAAAAACTAGAGCTGGCAAAGAAAGCTGCATTTTGAATTTTAACAAACTAGTTTTCACAGAACTGCTTTGCCACTTGTTTTGCTCAAAAATCTCACCTGAGTGTGAGATTACTTGATGGTACCCAGTTTCTTGAACTCTGTTTATGGCAGATATCAGACATTATGAGGAATAATACTTCTGCTTTTAAGAAAGAGCCTTCAATTTAGGACTTCCTTACAGAGCTGTTCTTTGTGCAAGTGAGGCCATAGTATGCCTATTTTTTACTAAGAAAATAACTTTCTACTGTAAGGTGAAACCTTAGCATTTAATTAAAAACACAATATCCAAGGAAGAAAAAATAGGTATCTCATTAGCTTACACTAATGAAACACTTTCAGCCACTTAAGTGCAGAATTTTTGAGTTTTCACACTCACATATATTTTATATTTTGTGCATCTCTTTCTTGTGCTCACAGGAGTTCAGCTAATTTTGATCAAACACATGATGATACAAAGAGTGTGATTGATGAAAAACAACGTCCCTTAAGGGAAAACCCCCAAACATTAAGTACAATATTTATCTTTACATTAGCTCACAAGAGCAGTCCCAAGCTCATTCTCATTTGTAAAGCATGTAAAATATGAGACCTTGCTGTAATGCAGGTATCTGTTTTAGTGACTTCTTTCACATTCTCTTGAACATGTGATAGAAAGTAACATGGGTGCTCATCCCAGTATAAACATGTCCTTTTTCTAAGGTCACTAATGTGTTCATGAACAATTATCTGATTTACTGGGATTCTGCTTGATGAAGACACACAAGTTTTGCTAAAGAAATAAAGTTGTTGAACTTAAAAAGCTATGTAGCAGAGCAGTGATTTTCTGATTTAGAAAGGAAAAATCACTTGAAATATCAAGGTTTCAACAAACCATGCACCTTGACATCCCAAAAATATATGCCTTTATTCTCAAGATGTTTCTGTCTTAACTCATGCTGAAGAAATCCCGTATGGAATAAAATACAGGCCCTTATCTTGAGTTCCAGTTCTCAAATTCCATGTTCTGATGATGGAGTCTTAACTTCATCTTCCATAGTCACTGCTTATAGTTGTAAAAATAATTTAACACCATGAACAAACCAAATTGGTCTCAATTTTAGATGTATAGAAATTATAGGTCTAACTTCGCTTTATGATCCCTGAGAGCTTTATAGCCAATGGACTCATATTTCTTAAATCAGAGGTGGTTCTGTGGAGGTTCCTTCTTCTCTTGACTACAAAAAGTCTAGAGTGACTGGATCAAATCTGCACATTTGACTTTTAGATTTCTGAAGAAAATTTGTGGGGTTTTTCTCAGCAAGACAATGGTTTCCATGAGACAGTCTGACTTTTTCAGAATTTCCTCTCAAATGCAATGCTTGTTTTAAGGAAATTATCTGTAATTTAATTTCCTGTTGAGTACTTTATTAACTTTTACAGGTCATGTGAACAGACTCAAAACACAGGAAGCTTTATAAATATTTTGCAAAATACTAAGCTGCAGGGGGAAAAACACCAAACAAAAAAACCAAACAAATATGACAAATCTCATTTTTACCTGCAAATACTGCAAAATAAAACAGAAGGACTTTAATGGCAGATAATAGTCAAAGGGAAATTACAACCTCCTCTTCTGGTCCCCAGAGCAAATAAAAGCCATAAGAGGAGTACAAATGTCTGAATATTGGATTTGTCTTCCTGCAAGGAATAAAAATGAAAGCAGACATTTGTTGAATACAAGTAACAGTCTTTCTTATTAATATTTGCCCACTATCATGAAGATAAACAGTGAATCAAAAGCATTATTTGTTCCTAGATCCTGCCTTCAGAAAATGACATCAACTACTCTAACCAATTAAAAAGAAGTAATTTAAACACAGTTCAAGATAGCCTTCAGCAACAAAATACCACAGTTTCAGATTAAAAGCACTTAACATTTTCAGTTTTGATTACAGAGGTTTTAGAGCACATTTCATTTCTAGAACTCCTAGGGAGACAACTTATTCTCTGTAATATGTCCCAGAATAGATGGGTCACAAAGCCTTTCTAGTAGCAGAACTACATTTCCTTATAATTCAATCTGTGCCTCACATGTGCTTGATTTAACCTTCTCAGCAAGATCATGTCAGAAAAAGCAGTGTTATTTTCTGGTATTTTTCATCTGTTCTTTTATCTTATGAACGTCTTTTGATTTTGTAAAGTTTGAATTAAGTTGCTATGTGTTTTGAGCCCATTCACAGTTAGCATATAGATGAGATATTCAACAACTGCAAATATTTATATAAAAGGTTGTAGTAAATTTTTTTACGAGAACAGACTACTACTAAATAACTTGATAAACTGGAGTTTCATTCTTAAAGTAACTTTACATTTCAGATGATGTGTCTATTTTAACTGTGATTCAAACTATCTTTGATGTTTTAAGTCTTCTAGAGTTAGTGACGTGATAGTATCTTCATCAAAGTATAGGAATAAACACAAACATTTAACCAAAGAATACTTACTACTTCATGTTCTAACCATCTGTCTGTGTGCTGTCATCTGCTGATCTGCCACAGTTGGGCTTCATAGTAGCCTTAAAGGGAACAGAACTATTTTTTAATACATCAATTGCCATTTTTTCTTTAAAATGGGCATACCAATATATCGGCATCAAAAAAGCTGGGATTTAGTATGATGCCAATGGGAAAAAAGAGAAAGAGTTTAAAGAGACAGTTCTGTCTACTTGAGATCTGAATCAAATCATAGAACTGCTAATTCTTCTCCATTGGCTATGCAGTAAAAAAAAAAAACAAAAAACGTAATTCTATTGGTTAAAACAAATTAATTCTATTTTTGCATAAAATGTAGTCATTAAATATACATGTGAAAATATGTGGCTTTATTACAGCTTCCTAAAACCCCTAATTTATTAATAGTCTCATAAATTTTATATATGACATTTTTTAAAAATTAGCAGGTTTTTACATTTATTTTGGATCTGAATAAAAAAAATAGTATTTTGAATATTTTATCTTTACAATACTATTTTATTGATAAGATTAAAACAGAAAACCTTCAAAATCATCACCTGTGGAGTAATAAAACCAGCTGAGTCTTATGACATTCTGAGAAGGAAAATCCATGTAGCTAAGTAATCAGCATCTAAATGATTATGTGGATTATATAATGAACAACTGGAAAATAATTTTTTTTAGCTCTCGAGCTTTGAGCAAGGTTTCTTAACTTTAAAAATGAGTACATTTTAAAAAATACAAAAGAATGATAGTGTCAAATACTCTGCTCTGTTTGAAACTATACTTTGCCTGCTAAAGAGAAGTAAAAATGCCTTCAAGCGTACGATGAACAGACACGGGTGCATTAATTATTTAGAGAGTAAACAAATAGATCTGTTTGTGTGTAAGTAGTAGCATAGTCAGGTTTTTTCTTCTGTGAGAACAGTTTATAGAATTAACCACATATTCAGCTTCCTATGTTAGTGGAAATTATGGCTATTTTTGCAGATGAAGAAGAATAAGGAATGTGACCAGTAAAGTGAATTAACTACATTAGGCTGACAAAGTTAACATGTAAACCAGAGTATCCCAAGTTCTTCTAATGCATTTCTTCCTCTTTATCAAGAAAACATAAACATAATAGTTTCAGTTCCTAGTTTGCAAAAAATATAAATTTGGATTATTAATGTGTCTTGTTTTCAATTTCACCTAACTTTTAGTACATCATGTATTGTTTAAATCTATGCTTACTTGTTCAATACAGTAACCTAATACAATAAAATTAAAATCTGGGAGAAGGATAAAGTTGTAGGCAATAAAGACTTTTGGGGAAATTATTTCATTATCTGCCTTAACATGACTAGTGATTAGTGAATCTTAGTCATAGTCCATTGGACCATAATCCAAGGCACAATGATGAGGGTACCCAGACCAGATATAAGAGTACATAGGTACCTCATTGTAGACAAGGAGTCCATTGATCATAACCTTTAAGGATATTTATTTTGACTAAAAGATTTTTCTCTATTACTTTTATACTTCATCTCAAAAGAAGAAAGAGGAAATAATATTGAACTGTCAAAAAAAATCATGTAACTTAATAAAGCAATAACGGAAATAAACATATATAGAACTGGTATAGTCAAATTGAAGAGAATCGTTCAAAGGACTGACAAATTAACAGAGAATACCTCATCAATATCTTTATCATTGTACTATTAAGAAAGAAAAAAAAAACATCATATGTTCTTTAAATAGCACCTAAAAGGTAATTTTAATCTTTACATGGTACAACCGTAGTTTTATATACATAGCAGTAGCAAGTAATTATTTTGTGAAGAATGAGATATTAATGATTCCAACACAGTGGTGCAATGTAGAGAAGTACAAGCCTGGTAGGACAGCAGAGGCCTTGAAAAATGAAGGAAGTAGCACAAAGGACAGTGAGAGATATACCCATACATGTGGGCAAGGATAAGACATAAGGTTGGCACATGGTTGGCAGTGGAGATATAAACAACTAATCCATGGTCAGTTACAAAAATGCAAACTTGGAGATGGACAAAACTGGTCTTAGCTGGAACAAGTAGCAAAAAGCCCACGGCACCATATTTAATAAATTCATATGTAATGTTGAGATGTAGACCAATGAAGAAAGAGAAAGAAGTAAAATGTGTTGGCAAAGACTCTGAAAGACCCCAAATGGACGCTGAAGTGAGGAAGAAAAAAACAGTAGTAAAACCGTCATGTTTCTTTTGGCAAAAGCTCCAAGTACTGGTGACTTCACAATACCCACTACCACCGAGCTAACCACTAATTTTGTGACCTCACAAGGTAGTGGAAAGGAGAGTATAACACTGGGAAAGGGGTAGAAAATAATATGTATATCTAATAATTTTACCTGCAATTCTGTTTGGTTTTTTTTGTTTGTTTGTTTGTTTGTTTGTTTTGTTTGTTTTGTTTTTTTGTTTGGTTTTTTTTTTTTTTTCTGACTAGATCTGAACTAATTGTTATTAGATTCTTCATATTTCACTAATATTGACAATATTTTTTTGGCTTTAGTTACACATAAGGTATGTTTCTCCTTTGCCCATAGGTAAGATTTTGTGCATAGGAGTCTAGAATATGATGATGATAATTTTTCCAGAAATAAATTGAACACTTGACATGACTGTATTCTGCCTAGTAGATCAATATTGTTTCTGTTTCATTTCAAATATAAATAGGAAAAATGATTTCATCACTTTGCAAGTGTTCATGAAACCAATTACCAATAAGTAGCCTGAGGCTTGTTGTGAGGAATCTTTTTCCTCACTGTGGCATCTGACAGTGCATCAAGTGTCATATCTCAAGGTTAAAACTGTGAAATGTGTTAGGAATGATGTACAGTAAATTGTTATTAGTCACCTTCTTTATAATATTAATCTTTTTTTCTGTGTCTGGGTGAAATGAGAATACTGCTGAACTTATCCAACACTGATGTTTGAAGGACTCTGCAATATTGAAAGAATAACCTCTATATAAATCATTATGCCTAGAGAATTCCATCTGAGTGATTTGCATTTTAGCCGCAGATGATGTATGTGGAAACTAGACATTGTTTCTGTCCAAGTCAGTGGATATTTTAGCCCTATGTAATATTGAAGTAGGATTAGGAGTATGAGAACATGTAAGCACAAAACAATAAATAACATGGTGACATTAGGATTTTATTATATGGTAGCTGATTGGTAGATATGTTCTACTGCTGGGGTGCTTGTTTATTTCAATTAAAACAAACAGCTATATGTCATGCAATTAATTTCTTCTTTATTATAATGTAGCTTTTCTGATAAGTTTTAGTAAGGAAAAAAATATAAAACCAAAAACAAAACAACCAAAAACCCCTAACCCTATCCGCAATTTGACACTCAAGTAAATTTTCTCTCCTCTTATTTGTGAATGTTTTAAGAAACTGTGTTACTGTCATAGCCAGATGTTCCAGGTTTGGGTAGATACTTTGTAGCCCTGAATGTAAATGTCTCCAGAAAGGAACACAATTTCAGTTGTGTTAAGTCTGCCTTAGAACAGAGGTGAAAAAATTCCCTTTAGTTAAGGCCCGACTACAGACCTGGAAAAATATTGATACTTCTAAAAAGTAAAAGAACATTGACATTGTGAATGAGAGGAGTAGAGGATGTTATAACACAGATCCCATGTGACATCACTTGTACTGGTTTCCAGTGTTGGGGGTTGGATCTGTT
>WBNO01010628.1:1385-42872 GCA_013400575.1 Peucedramus taeniatus
CATAAATAGAGAAATATAAAGGAGGAGTGTTTTATTTTATTGAGCGAGTGTTCAACAAGGAATTGGTTGAATGAAAAAGGTAGTTTGGCTAATTTGAACAACATACTTGTAATGAAACATGATTTCCCCACCCTGTTTCCTCCTCCAAATGAATACCATATAATCCTCCTCTCTTCCTGTACCATGGTAACCTGTTGCTGGGCCTCTGTCTGTTCAATGTTTGTTATACAAGTCAGATGGCTCTTTCAAACTATGCAACCCCAATAAACCTCAGAGATCTGTGCATTTCTGTCAAACCAGTCTAACAAGGCAAAAAGCTACTATCTTGTGGAAAACATGAGATTGTAGTGTGCTCTCCAGCCTCTCTGGTGCTTTGAAGGCAGCAAAGGAGAGCATGTGTTTTTTTTTCTTTTTTTTTTTGACTGTATGGAATAAAGGTAGCTGGGTCACAGACTTAGTCCCAATAGCCTGGTCCTGATACTGAAATTGTAACAATGACGGGAGTTTGCAGAGTATAGAACCAGGGCTGAGAGAAATCACATGTAGATCACTGTACAGGATGTTGACTTTGAATGTCTACATGAAAAACTGGAAGTTTTGTGGTTTGTGTTGTCTTCCACTCTCTTGTGCAGTGTAGTTTTTTTATGCAGATATCCAAAACCTGAAAAATGCTGAAATGACATTAAATCTGCAAAGCAATACACACAAAACAGTGTTCAACTAAAATAAGATCACAAAACTGGGCACATGCAAAATACCTGATATTCTGACAAGTAATCACTAAACTATTTATCTGTAGATTCACCTGAAGAAACCCAGAAATACCCCTTAAAATGTACAAATTCATTTTATGGGATTCAGACACAAGATCTGGAATAACCAGCTTCCATTTTTATTATTCTCTGGAAAACGCTAGTGTTATTTATTCAACCCCTAAAAGGGGGTTAAGTATTGTTATTTTTTTATTATTAAAAGTTTGGATTATGTTAGAAAATGTTTGGATTCTACAAAGTTTGTAAAATCATACTGGAAATTTCATAATGCACTTTCTTGTAAAGCATCTGACCTTTTCTTCTTCTGATTGTGCTTTAACAACTGTTCTTATAGTATTCTGGGAATTATCTTTTTTGTTTTATTTAGAAGCAGGAAATGTATCTTATTTTGAAGGGGCAATGATTACATTTTTTGAAATTTCAGAAACAGTTCAAATTAAGGTTTGACTGAGTATTTTTCTTTCTTTTTTTTTTTTCCTTTCAGGATTCTAGTTCATTGGAAACACAGTTTGGAGTTGGAGCAAATTATGGCAGCAGGGGAATACAAACTGTCCTTCATTATAGGGGGGATAGGTCAAATACATGCTATTGCATTCCCTCATGCATTGTGCAGGCAAATGCAGCCTTCATCATTCCCACCCTTTCTATCTCTCAACTAGACATTACCTAAGGGCAATTGTGTTCTCAATGCTTTGCTGTGTTTGTGTTTCTTCTTCAGCCAGCATTGCCTGTGCTTTCGTAGTTTGATTGTGGCATCTCTTCTGCTTTTAGCCACTGTGGATCGCAGTGTTCTGAGCCTCTTGAGGTTAATTACATGTACAGTTACAAATCCTGCTAGAGACTAAGTCTGTTTTGAGTTTAAAACTTTGGAATTTCTTTTTCTGACAAAAAATCCATTGGCAAAAGAAGTGACAGTAAAACTTCATAAGAGTTTCATTCTAGCATGCGATGTGGATGCTTTTATTCTCAAAGGCAGCCATTTTGTGGTTTTCCTTTCAAAGGAACTAAGTGGAACAATATAAAGATGTACTCTTTGAAGTAAGTGGAGGAAGCTACTGGTCACTAATGGATTTTGGGTATTTTGCCACCTATTCTTCAAGCTCTAAATCTTTGATAGCATACCATGCTCCATCTTTGTTAAGGAGGCAATTTGATTTATTTCACTGTCATGGCATAGATTTGATCTCAGAAGATTTTGCCACCTATGGGCTTGACAATTGTTTCATTAGCACTACCTACTGGTAGTGACCAAATGGGTTGGGTAAAGGCTTCAGCTATGTCAGTGAAGGACATCTGGTCACCTACATGTCACAAAAGTGTGTTTTGTCTTAATTGCTGAAATAGTAGTGGTGAGCTGTAGGGCAGGCAAACAACAGGATTGGTAAGTGGGAAACATCTGATATTCTCTCAGGTTGAATTGCTATTTCCTTTATTTCAAGACTAAAGGAAAATGGTATCCCCTGTAATTTTATTGTCTTTGTCCTTGATTATATATTTAAGGAAAGAATACATCATTCTCCTAATAGTTTCCACTGCTTTTATATTCTTGTCTGTATGTGGAAGGACCTGTGATAAATCAAGACACTGATTAATTTTCACTTTGCGGTTTTAAAATTGCCTAGAAAAGATGGATTGATGGATATAGGCAATCAGTGTTGAACAGATGAGAAAAAAAAGCCATACGTGATCCAAGGACTCAGAAAAGCTGCAGCTTTATTGTCTAAGCTCTGCAGATAAATAATAAACTTTTGTTAAAGCCCTGAGGCTGCTGGGTAAAAACTGGAAATCCTGATAGATTGGTTATATAGTTATCAGAATAGGTGACTATATAATTGGAACTGAAACATTTTAGCAGTCCATTAGCCATTTCATCTGTCTTGAATTCAGAGGAAAAGCAAGTAAGAGACAAAAAATATGCTATGAATATTTCTTTAAATGTAAGAGGTTTTTTTCACACTTTGGAAATGGCTTTGAAGAATGCTGGTATCAGGCCTTACTTTATGGGTTCCTGGACTCCATACTGTCCTCACAGGGTTTTATTTTTTATTACTGTATGCAAAATCTTCTACCTTCTTTTTTCGTAACTGAGAACCTTCAACATTAAGCAAAATGATTAACATCCTTCACAAGTTTTTTCATCCCGTATCTTCTGTTAAGGAAGAGACTGGTGCCTTAAGAATAATGTACAATTTCATATTTTTGATTTTGGATATGTTTATTTTACTTTGGCTGTATCTTGGGACAGTAAGGTCAAAGAATTTTGTTTCACATGTATTAGAAAGTGGTGAAAACTGTTGAGTTCTGCAGGGTGACTAGCTTCCATCAACACCCTTGAAAACTTCAGGTTGTAATTCTAATTCTTCATGTCTTCTGTCCCTTTTACTTCAAGGTCAAACAGTGCTGAATACTGCTTCAGTGCAAGAAATTTGTAGATCTTGGGACAATCTAGAGCCATGGAAACCCATGGCTTTTGTGTTACAGGTCCAAGGTGAAAAAAGTGGCATAAATATAATTCAAAATCTCATTTAGATGCTGCTTTATGCTTATAGATGTGATCACGAGTTGTGGAGCTGACTCAACATCTAGTTATTTGGAGGTGGTTCTGTTTCTCTAAATGCCAACGCAGTTTTCTCAGCAAGCTTTACATAACAAGTGCCATGGGACTCCTTCAAGAAGGTCCCCAAAGAGGACAAAGTTAGTTCTCCTGTAGTCTGGGGTTGTGATTGTACTCATTACCCTGCTTCCTCCTTGCAGAATGCTGGACATCATGACCTCACAGTCACTGCAGCCAAAGCTGCCTCCTCCCTTCGCATCTTCAACCAGGCCTTCCTTTTTCATTTGAGCTGCACATCATTCTTTGTCGGTTCTTCTACCACCTGTATCAAAAAGGTATGGGGAGTGCTTTCCAGGAATCTCCTGGAATGTTTGTACTTTGCTTTGTGGCTTCTCCATATCAGGGTGGTTGAAGTCCCCCATAAGAACCAGGGCATGTGTCTGTGAGGCTGCTTCCAGTTGAATGTAAAAGGCCTCATCCACTTCGTCTTCCTGGTCAGGCGGCTTGTAACACATAACAACTGTGTCATTAGTCTGCACTTTTACGCTAATCCAGAAACTCTTGAGTAGTTCACTATCCTCCCTAAGGTCAAGCTCCATGCATTCCAGGAGTTCCTTTATGCAAAGGGCAGCTCCACCACCATGTCTTTTTGTTCTGTCTTTCCTAAAAGCATGTAGCCTTGCATTACAGTCATGCAAGCTGTCCCATCATGTCTCTGTAAAGGTGATGAGATGAAGCCCTGTGGCTGCACACTGATCTCCAAATCTTCCTGTTTGTTTCCCATACTATGTGCCCTGGTATACAGGCACTTCTGAGAGGTTTTTTTTCCCAGGAGGGGTGCATAACTATTGTATAAGACATCTCTTTGCAAACTGGGAGTGGATCATACAGCTATTTATTTCCCCTGAATTACCACTGCCCTACTGGCTATTGCCAGAATCTTTTTAGTTCAGTGCTAGTACAGGATTCTGAATGGATCATTTTCAGTGATGGATTTGTACAAAAAATGTGGATGATCAGACCTTTCCCCCCACTGTATTCTTGTGATACAAAGATGTTATCAGTAATAAAATGATACAGCCGAATTGATAATCAAAAATTAGAGATTTTATTTCGTGACCAAGACATGGTCTCTGATAGCCACAATCAAAGAGACAGTGTTGAGCCCGGGATCGGAGCTGGGTGAACTCTGGTTTGACCTCTACCACTTCAAACCCCCTCTGTTCACAAACGCTGCCTCCATTGGGTCGGTTTTTATACAGTTTTTTTCGCCTGGGGCAGAGGTTCTCCTATTCCTTTGTTGCTTCACCTATTCATGTGGTTTCCTTTTCTCCCTGCTGGACTGGACAAAGCTGTTTCTGGGAAGTGATGAGATCAGATGCCTGGGAACCTGGTATTCAGATGCAGGGGTCTAAGGAAGGACCCTGGTCATCTCGATGGTGGGTACTTGTCAGCCGATCATCACACGGGTGTTCCCCAATCAGTCCCAGGAAGGGATTAATCTCCACTGGAGCCATGTCTTTTAGTTTGTTAATTAGGTCTCCCCTCCGCTTCGATCTGCAGTTTCGTAATTCTGTGAAGCAATCTTTCCCCAGCAGCTGCTTGTGGGTTTAAAACTTTCAGAGATTTTTCCATACATGCACAACTTATTACATCTATATTTCATATGAGCATGAATTATTCCATAACGTATATCACAATCACATCTATATTTCATATGAGCATGAATTATTTTATAACGTATATTACAAAGGTGATACTTTCTTCAACATAAAAGAGGAGGGCAAAGCTAAACAATAGCAAAACTTTTCCTAAAAGATGTATATTTCCCAAGTATCTATGGATATGGAGCTTCATTTAACATAAGTAACACCAAGACAATCACTGACTTTGTAACTGGCTTTGAGGTACAGGATCTGAAACCAATAGATTTCAGGCTGTAATTTTGAAAAGGTGAAGTTGAATTTAATTCACATAGAGCCTGCTTTTAATTTTGTTTCAGTTTTGACTGAAATATTTTTTGTCAGTGAAAACTATATTTTTGATAATTTAAAAATGTTTCTAATGGAAAACATAATTTATATGAGAAACTTCAGCTAGAAGTATGTAAGCTTCCCCACACTCTTTCCTACTAAATTTTCCAAGCACTTGGAAATTAAAAACTTTCCCCCAAAATCTAAGAATCTAAAAAGTCATCTATCAGAGATTATAGATTCTAATGCTCCATATCAGGTGCAATAAGCAAAGCATTCCTTCAGATAGCCATGATAAATCTGTATATCACCCTGCTGTACAAGGCAAAATAAATGAAAGGAGATGGGATATTATTGTGTCCCACCTCAAGTAAATGTTAAAGATCCAGTTGATCTAGTTATGCTTTTTTGTGCCTTAAACTATGTTTCTATATCTGTTGCTCTTGGAAGAGTGAAGAATTTATGAAATAAATTTAGGGATAAAATCTAGGCAACATTTTATTAAACACTATTCGCTAAGGGATGGAGTACTAACAGTGGCCTCAAGTAGCTTTATTGAATAGCACAGCAATACCAAGTGTAGCTTTGCTGGCAGGTGTGATGCTCCAGCTCATGCTATGTATGATATTAAAAACTAGAAAATGCCTTTTAACAGATAAGGGGCCGGCCCTTCATGGTCATCTTAAGCAACTGGATTTCAGAGGACTTGCTTCTGGTTCATATTGTAGACTGTACATGTTTTGTAGATGTTGTACAATATGTTTATATTGTGGTCCAGATTTTTTTTTTCTGAAATTCCCTACATCACTCCTTCCAATTCATCTCATAAAATACTGATCATCATCTCCATATTATGTAAGCCCTTTTCAGCCTTGACTTCATTCTATTTTGACAAATTACAATAGGTAATCAGAGTTTGCATGATATGTAGTGGGTTAGGAGCTGAGAATGAAATAGCATTCAAAACAGAGAGATTAGAGGGGGAGAGTCAGGAGAATGGGGGAAAAGGTGTTCCTTGCAAACTCTGTTGGCTATTTTGTAGATATTCCATCAGTGTAATAAAAATAGCTTCTCTGGATTTAAGTCTTAAACCAACATGTACTTCTAGAGGAGAGGTAGACATTGTGAAATTTTATCCTAAATTACTTCCAGCTCAAGAGGTGACCTGTAAAGCTAAAAGTTTCTGTCTTGCCTCTTTAAAGTGCTATGCTGTTGCCAGTTAACCAGATTTATACTGTTGGAAATTACAGCTGTTCTGTTCTATTACTTCTGCAACTGAAATTTGTTTATTGTAATCATAGTTTCAGTTTAACTGAGATTTTTTTATAATATTAATGCATAAAGGCAAATAATTTCCTTATTTTTTAAATACTAAAAAAATAATTCTTAATTTTCCTTCCTGTCCCTTGTGTCCTGGAGGCAGGAGCAAAATAATTTTAAAATCTTTTATTTAAGTAGCAGAGAAACGGAACTTTGTTTACCTGCTTTTTTTAAAAGTTAATTTTGCAGGTATTATAGCTATATCCACAAGCTGTTCATGTTTGCCTTTTCAGAATGCGATTACTGCTCATAAAAGCAGATTTAATTGAATACTTATGTCATGAATGGCTTGTAGCATGCTTAAAACTACATGCCTCTATTTATATGACTATAGTTTATTTTTTAGAGCTCCCTGTATAACAATACTGGGAAATTGCTAAATGATTTTTGCTATTCAGCTGGGTGATTTTAAAAGATATTGCTGTTTCTATGGACTCTTGGCATTGCTGCTTAGGAATAAAAAGTTAAGAAAATTATCCCTTCCCCCTTTCAAACAAAGCCGCATCTAAAAAGGTCACAAAAGGAAACACACAATTGAAATAATCTCCTTGCTGTATCTAAGATTAATTTGGACACAGATGGTTCAATTTATAGTTTGATCTGGCATAATATATACATTTAACAAAATCCTGTTTTGTATTGCTTCTATAAACACTAACGTCTGATAAAAGCATGCTGGCTTTTCTGCCTTTAACTTGAATCAGAAACCTCTGAGCCAGTGCTTAGAAAGCAGGAGCTTGACATTCAGAGACCTAAGTTAACTCTTTTAGACTTTGGCTGCAGCTTTTCTTAGCCTGATCCCTGACTTTCAAAAGGCAAATTCATCGGTGGTTTTCTCAATTTAAGCTGCTGTGGATAATTATTAGGCTTTGTTCTTGTTGCATTTAAAGATGAAATGATTCTATGCGGTTCAATACAGCTAATTTCCGGGCCACACTGTAGTCATTAAATTTCTGAGATACTATCTGAGAAATCACTGACATTGTTCATATGCCAAATCAAAAATGTTTACCCCTCCCTGCTGTTTGCCAGGCGTTAGCCTACCTGTCTGTAAAGGGAAATGGCTTTGGCATAATCAGGATCTTTATGGAAGCTCATGAATAAGCAGTCTTTGTCCTTTCTTTGTGGAAAGTTTTCCCTTTACATGAAAATAGCATTATCTAAAAAAATGAATTGCTTCCTTGGAATCACAGATTTCCCTCAGAGATCCACTGATTTTTATATTTCACAGGTGAAATTTTCTCACTTCTGATTGCATATTTCCCAGAAAATTCTGATCACAAAAATGATATTAGCTTTACTTTGGAAAGTAATAAGTGTATACACTGCTATTTTCAGCCAATTATCCAAAAGAAGCTAGGCACAATAACCAGAACACCTGATAAAGGTTCAGTGAATTCTGAGAATGTAGAGGATCATATCCAATGTCTTGAATTTATCTTCACAGTTTAGTTGGCACTGGTAACAAGGAGGTAAATAGTGCTGAACAAGAAGTTTTTTATATGTTTATATACCTGTCTGTGAACTGACTTCTGTTATTTCCAAAGTTGGAAGATTAAATTTTGCGAGCTTCTTAGTCTTTGTAGGTCAGTTCAGCTTGGTAGTTATTACATGGGTAGTAAGTACAGAACAGTTCTTATATTCCCTTAGCTGGGATATGACCATGGCATTTATTTAATTACATTAATATATTTTATTAATCTAAACAACAGTCTTTTCTCTGAAGGGAAATGAAGGAAAGAACAAATGAGTAAATAATGAAAGAATTATCATGGACTTAACTTGAAGATTAAAAGTGAATCTGGAAGTGACAGATTCATGGAGTGATATAATACCATGCTTGCTTAGATATACTTTGGGGTAAGGGAGTGTCAGGGTGGGGAGTAAAAGAAGGAGAAATATTTCCCATGCTTGGCATAATGTAGAAATACTACTCTTAGTGGTACTCCATTACATTTCTATGAAGCTTGCTTGAAAGGCAAAACTAAAGGTAAAAAATCCCACAACTTACTCCTATGTTGATAAGGCATGAGTTGAGTGAGATACACCGATCTGGTTGGAGCATGGTGCTTATCACACCATGTGTGATGTAGATTCCATCTCTGTATTGGCCAGTCACTTAACAGTTGGACTTTTGGGTCCCTTCAACTCAGAATATTCTGTCATTCTGTGAGTTTGCTGTCTGGCTTCCTTTAAAACTCCATTTCCATGATGAGCCTTCTGAATGTCGCAGCCTCACACAAGCATGGGTAGTGCAGACAGCAGCCCAGACCCACTCAGTTCAAGGTTTTGAAGAAAGGTAAATATTGGTAGTCTGCTATGTTGCTTGGAGGGCTTGGAATTAGTCCATCTGTTCACCTTCCTCCTCTGCCAAAGTCCAGATCCAGCTGTGGACATGCACAACTGGTGTGGTTGGTCCAAGCTCTGCATGTGAAGAGCTCAATTAATGGATGTCCAGACAGCCATTAGCATGCCTGGCAAGCTGACCTTGAGGAGGAAAGACTTCGGAAGCTGAGGCTGGAGAAGATGATCTAAGAAGTTTCAGGAGAGAATTTATTTTTTATTAATAAATTTTGCTGATTTTTCTATGTAGCCTTTGAAAAATGAGGGTGGTCTTATATCTGAACTCGCCTTATATTTGAAGTCACCTTATATTTGGGTTGGTATGGTAGTTCTGGCTAGATCCATGAGAATGGCTAGAGTCTATAAGGATAAACCACAATGAGGTGGTGGAGAATAAGGCATTCAAAATTTGTTTTGGCAGAAATTGGTTAATTAACTCTGATTAGCATTACACAAGACCTTATCTTGGCGAACTTGCTATCCTTGTTAAGTATGTAGCTTCCCAGAAGTAAATCTGGATGAAATGTCTTAGTATTGTTTAACTCATTTTTTCATAGTGAAAGCACAAAAATTGTACAATTGGACTAAAGAAATATATGTTTGCATTTTCCCATGAAATTCTCTTTTCCAGAAAGCAGAAAATTTACAGATAGAATTACAGGTTTTAAGTCCTATATTGAGGGAAATGGAACTATTTTCTTTGTTAGGCCCTGTCACTCCCAAAACTGGAACACAGATTCAAACAGCAAAAGCTGGGAGTGATATATTAATGATAATGTTTTATGAACATTGATACAAGAACAACAGGTCAAGGCCTGTTGGAGGTCAGGATTTTTCCTTTTTTTCCCTTTTCTTTCTCTCAGGAAATTTTCTCCCATTTGTTGCCTAAGAGATAGGAATGACTGATACTTAAGAGGCAAAGGATGTGGCTGGGGGAAGGGTGCATTTGGCTACCCTCCTAGCTGGGTTTTTTTTTGTTGGGAAGCACAAAGATACTGCGAGATTGTGTCTGCAAGGTCAGGGGGATGGACTCAGTTCCTTTCTCTCTCTCTCTCTCTCTCAGGACTAGAAGGGAATGGTTGAGTTGCTGCTACTGCAGGGAGAATTCCCTGCCACTGTGCAGTCCAGCCCTTTACTGCTTCTCCTACAGTGAGTGAGCTTTTGCTCATAAGAGCAGCCATTTAACTGGGACCTTTTTCTTGTTTCAACACCCAGTCTCACTGGAAAGGACCTGCAGGGGAAAACCCAGGACCCCAATCCCCTCCTCTCCTATTCTGAGGGAGCGTCTCCTGGCTGTTTGGAGAGCTCAGCTGCCGCTGATCAGCCCTGCTCTTTTCTCCTGCTGCTTGGGATTTTTGGCTGCACTTTAACCCAGCACCCTGTGCCTGCCTGGATACCCTATGGCTCCTGCTATGGCTGCGGAGCTTCTGCTGCATTTTGCTTGCCACCCTGGGGCCTGCTCACCTCTGCCATTCCAGGTTGGTGCTCCGAGGTTCCCGCTACAGCCCATTTTTCCATCCGGAGGGGCACCGGGACCAGCTGCCTCCCATGAGTTTGTAAAGGAAGCCCCTTTTCTATCTCTTCCCCCAGCAGTGCTGCCATTAAACAGCGGAGAGGCAGCTGGGCTCATGCCGCAGCGCCCCCTGCAGCTGTGGGGGACTCATCGCACCTGCCCTGCCCAGCCAGGAGCAAACAGTGCCCCTGCTGGCTGTGACTGTAACTGCACCAAAGGGGAAGTGCCTGCAGCCGAGAGAAGCCTCTTCATGGGTTTCTGTTCTTTTGTTTGGTGTTGCTGCCATTGTGGTTGCTTGTCTTGTTACATATATACTAGTCAAGAACTGTTATTCCTTTTCCAATATTTAATGCACTTGTCCAGTATTTTTTATATATATATATTCCAATACACAGGGCCTGAAAGCCCCGTAATTTCAAAGTTGAAGTAATTTGGAGGGAAGGGGGTCATATTCTCCATTCCAAGGGTAGTTCCCCCCTTCCTTGGCAGACACCAAGGAAGGTGTCTTTCAAACCAAGACAAGGCCCTCTTCAGTGAATCAAACAGATTACTTGGAGCAAATAGCCCACATATTCTTCCAACTGCAGCAGCTCTTGTTAGATTTACATTCATATCTCTTTAGGTATGAGTTAGATGATTGAAATACATGTATTGAGGTTCATGGCAGTATTTTATGACTGTAAAAAGTCTTTCATAGGGGAAGAATATGATTCTGAGCAGTCAAATGGGCTAAAAGTGTATATGGAAAACCTCGAACATATAGGAGGTTATGGGCTTAGAGATTTAACAATTTTCTTCTCATTAATATGTTCTATAGTTTAACTTCAACACACAGTAGACTTAAGTAGGTTCAAGGTCTATTCTTCTTTCCAAATATGGGAATGAATCAATGAAGGCAGCAGAATAATTTAAAGAAAGTTAATGGTACAAGGGGAAATTAACAGCAATTCTCTGTCCCAACATACAGTTCTAGAGATAGTTTACAAAAATCATTCAGTCAACTCAGTTCATTTTTAGTGATGTCTGTTAAAAATAGAGATGCACTCTATAAGTAAAAAAAAAAACTAGAAAAATTGTTTTTGAAGTATTCTATGGGCTTTTAGAGGTAGAGAGTATAATTAGGAGGTTATCAGAAAGTAATTCATTGAATCACTTCAATTTAAAACATATAACTAGGGTATAATTCCTCTGGCCTGTCTTGTTACCATAGCTGTGTTGAGAAATCAAAGAGCTGTCCTTTATGTCATGGATTTTTGTGGTATAAAGGAAAGTACTGGGTGGTAAAATTTTCAATTTCCAGGTCTATGGCTGTCAAGTATTTTTCTGTTATTTTTTAAATGGACTTCTGCACCCCCCACCCTCTCACACATGCTACCCATTGCACTATGAACTTGTAAAGCTTAAACTTTGAATATGATTTTTACAGCAAAAGATGAAGAAAAAAGTAGTGCTGCTAGTCAGCATTGTAAAGCTTTTAGCATTACCTTTTACAGTGAGTAGAAGTTCAGGTAGCTGTGTAGTGTTTATGTATTGTACATAGGCATCAATTATCAATCCACTGCTATCTTGCTATAAAGCTGACCAAAGTCTTCACCTAGATTATGCTTTATTGACTCAGTTTTTTTCTTTTTTTAATGCTCTATGAATTACAAAGAACTTTCAGTAAAACTGAATGTAGTGATATAAGCATAGAATTCATTATACAAATGAACAAACTGTTCTGGCAATACTCACTCTTGGTTGCAAATGTAAAGGTAATGAATGGCTACTATAGTCTATTTCCCATCTGGTTTTAACCGTCTGTTTCTTTTTTATTTTCTAAAATGGGCCTCTATTTAGCAAGTTTTTTACTTTGGTAATTAATGAAGCACTATCATTTTCTAGTATATATCTGTGCAGCTTTTTGGATTGTTATTGTGCCACCATGCTTAGGACAGCATCTTGAGTCAAAGCCAAAGATCGCTTTGAATAATTTGGTATCGAGGTACTAATGAGCTCTGCAGACGTTTCAAATACAGTTTTTCCATTTTCAACCAGGTGTGGCTTAATCCACTCTATTTTTCCCATATGCAATGTGATGTCCAAAATATAACTTTTTCCTCAGACTCCAAAAAACGTTTCCAAAAGGCTAAAATCATGCTATTTGCAATACGGAAGAGGCTTTGCTGACTTCTCTTTTCCTAATGTTAGATTACTGTCCATTTCCACCCTGAAATTTGATGGCCTGCGAATATTTTTTCCTCAAAATCTCAAATCAAACTATACTAGTTTGTAATTCTGTTTTATGGGTATGTTTACTACCCTTAAAACTGTTTATGAATCAAAGTAACAAAGCTATTTCTAGAAGGTTAATACTCAAGGATAATTTTTCTAAATTCTAGCTGCAGCTGAGAACAAATTACATACAGATACCAAGGAAAGAAATTACTGATTTAATACCATATGGAAAGCATTGAAGTAATTGTAAATGAATTTATCAGGAATTAATTCCTCTTGATTGATGTGCTAAATGGAAGCATGAAGCACTTTAAAAAGGTCTTGAATAAATCTTGGTAGTATTTGCTTCTGCTTCTTAAGAGAGTGTGTACATGTTATGCTGTTGATTCGTTTGCAGTCCTATATATTTAAACTGTAAACTTTGTCTGCTAACATCTCTGTGCACATACCACAAGAGTTCTGTTCTTTGCCCCAGCACCAGGAAAATGGGTGTGAGCTTTTGCCTCAATATTTTTGACTCATTCCAAGAAACATTATTTTGTCAGCTCAGATTGCCAGAAAGCATTGGCTCTGCTATTTAAAGCTGTTAGCAAGTTTTTTTTTCAAAATTGGCATATAGTCAGTATCTTATATTAGTTCAGCATGCCCTTTGTAGCCTGTTCATTTTCTTCAGAAAACATTCAAGCTACAGGTTTGCTTCCCTAAGATGTCACCCAAACTCATTCTATAGTTTTATTTCCCATGTGGCAATTCTATGACATTCATCATGGTAATCAGTCCAAGGGTGATGAAATTTGGGATTTGATTTTTCTCTTGAGGAAGTCCATAGGTTTTGCTTCAGATCAAAATTGCAAGCCTCCACGTGTCCTCTTGATATAAACAGATAATCCCACAAAGCACCTGCATCTACTAAAAATACCTCATTGAAGCAATCAAGACAACAAATCCTTTGATAATGCAGTAAATATCCACGGCTGTCCTGTGGATATTTCCTTGCAGATGTTTCCTTTAGTACAGTCATTTGAAGGATTAAATGTAGTGGAGAAGTTTCTTTCATTCCTTTACTACCAGCCAAGGTATCTATCCAAAATGACAAATGCTTCATCAAAAGGACTGCATGTACAGGTTTCTTAAAGGTACTTGAGAATCTTCTTAAGGACCTCCATATACCAAGAAATAATTTCTTTTAATCAACTATCTGTCTTGAATGAAAGGAATTCCCACCTAAAGGAAAAAAAAAAAGCCTCACATAATGATTATTTTGTGTCACCATCATTCATGGGGTTTTTCCCATAGATAAAAGGTACACATATTGGAATTCAAGGTGGCATGTTTTTCTATCTTTCTGGTTCCTATTTTCACTGATAACAGAATAACATGTTGTTTCTTTGGGTTTGGTTTTGTTTGGTTAACAGAAGCACAAGAAATTAACCACAAAATCTAAAAAAGGAAGTTTAAATGTATTTTTTATAGGACCGGATCTGTAATAAAAACAATAAAACCCAGTGTTTAAGCTTTATAGAAATAATTTAATGACCAGCTGCAGCAATAAACACCTTTCCGTTTTGATTGGGTCTTAACTCCTCCATCCAGTGATTAATTGCTCCATGAAAGACAAACACATTACATTATACCTTAAGTGTAACATCCTGTTTTAAAGATTCCACTTGTGCAGTTTAAATGTTTTTGATCCTGTTCAGACTTTAAAAGGATATTTTGAGGATCCTCCATTTATTATTGTTACATATAATCATGGCCAAGGCAATAACTGGCCAGTATTTTGTTTCTCATATACAACTTTGGCCTTACTTGTGTTTGTATTGCTCTTAGACAGAGAGTAATATTGTGGTGCCACAACTTTTTTTTTTTTTTTAAACACCTTGGAAACTAGAGGGTGGAGATTGCATTTTATTTAAATTGTGGGGAAAATTAGAACTTCTTAATAGTTATGTCACTGGTACCGATGCAGTATGGAGCATGCACTATTATTAAAGTCATACTCATTACAGATAACAAAACAACCACTAGCACAGTGATTTTAAAATATTTTGGATATAAGCTAGATTTTAGCTGATGATCTAAGAGGGAAATAATGATAGTCAAATCTCTAATTTGTCTACTCCCTTTTTTTCACTATTAGGCTTCCTTTCCTGAGAAAGCATGAAAAATGGACTGTGTGACACTAGCATCAAGAAATCTGGAGTGCATTTGCATATAGCAAAGGTTGTATCTGTATCAGAAACAAGGACTTCATTTGAGTTTTTTTGAATGTCATTTTATTTCACATTGTATTGTCACCTCCATTTAAGAGCAGTATCGTGAATTCCTTTACAGAATCACACGAGGGTTGATGTTGAAAGGGACTTTTTGAGGCCCTCTGGTCCAATCCCTTTGCTAAAGAAGTGTCATCTACAATCAGTTTCCCTGCATAATGTCCTGGTGGACTTGAATATAACCATCAGAGGTGGCAGAGTCCACATTCTGTTTCAATGCCCAGTCATTGTCACAGTAAAAAGAGTTTCTTGATGTTCAGACAGCACATCCTCTTTGTACCTGTTGCCTCTTTTCTGTCAATGGGCACTGCTGAAAAGAACCCATCTTTCTCTTTACACCCTTCCTTCAGGGATTTATATCCTTTGATAACATTCACCCGGATATGACTTCTCTGGAGACTAAACAATTGCAGCACTCTCAACCTTTTCTCATATGAGGGGTACTTCAGTCCCATAATCATCAAAGGGGTCCTTTTGTGGACCTGGTCTTTAATAGCTTCATATCAAATTTGATATTATTTTGTTTTATTTTATTTTATTTTACACTAAAACATTTGTTCTGGAATGTGTCTTTCACGAAAAATCAGCACAATTTGGCAATTATTCCTTGAATGGTTTCTCTGATGAGCCCATCCAAAGAAACAATAGGTTCTTGAGTGGGAACAGGGTAGAGGCAAGTCTGGGGATCATGTCTTCCTTTTCATTTCCTAGTATGTTATCATGAAATGGCCTGGGTTGGAAGAGACCTTAAAGATCATCTAATTACAACACCCCACTGTGTACAGGGATACCTTGCACTAGACCAACTTGATCTGAGCTCCATCCAGCCAGGTCTTGAACACCTCCAGGGATGGGCCATCCACAACTTCTTTGGCAACCTATTCCAGTGCCTCACCACCCTCACGGAAAAGAATTTTTTTCCTAATATCTAACATAAACCTACTCTCAGTTTTAGGCCATTCTTCCTTGTTCTGTCACTATATACTCTTGTAAAAAGTCCCTCTCCATCTTTTGTAGGTACTGGAAGGCAGTATTTACATCACCTTGAAGCTGCCTTATCTTCTCCAGGCTGAGAAAACCCAATTCTCTCAGCCTTTCTTCATAGGAGAGGTGCTCCAACCCTCTAATCATCTTGGTGATCCTCTGGACTTGCTCCAACAAGTCACTGTCCTTCCTTTGCTGGAGTCCTTAAAGCTGGACCCACTACTCTGGGTGAGGTCTCACCAGAGAGGAGCAGAGGGGCAGAATTCTCTCCTTCACCCTTCTGGCCATGCTGCTTTGGAGGCAGCCGAAAGGATTTTCCTCCTTTGGAGGATACATTTGTCCTTCTGAGCTGTGAGTGCACATGGCTGAGTCATGTCCAGCCTCTCATCCAGCAGCACCCCCAGGTCCTTCTTAGCAGGGCTGCTCTTGATCTGTTCATTCCCCAGCCTGTGTTGTACTGGGGGTTGCCCCAACCCAGGTGCAGCACTTTGCACTTGGTCTTGTTAAACTGCATGAGATTCCCATGGGCCTACTTGAGCTTGTCCAGATCCTGCTGTATGGCATCCAGTCCTTCAGGTGTGGGAACCACACCACTCAGCTTGGTGTCTTTGACAAATTTGCTGAGGGTGCACTCGATCCTTTTGTCTATGTCATTAACTAAGATATCAAATAACACTGGTACAGACACCTGATGGACACAACATGTCACTGATGTCCATTGCGACTCTGGGCCATTGACCACTACCCTCTGGATGTGACTTTCAAGTAAGGGACATGTCAATCATTAATGCACGTTCCTTTGCTAAGCCAGTAGTCTGCTTGCTTGCTGGGTTTTCTGATAGCCACCCCAGAAGCCAGAGTGAGTGGAACTTGAAATATATGTTTATGAACTCAGAGAAATGAGGTGCTAATATCAAGATCCCTAGCAGCTGTCTGACAGCATCGTGAAGGAAGCAAAAGGTACCAATCTTATAGAGTAAGATCTCTAGAAATCTAGAGCTTAAGGGTAGTGTTTAGTAACCATACAGTTAAAAGACAGTTATTGTCACTTTGGCCACTGGGAGAAGTAGGTTAGTTTGAGATAAGCTTTCTACTAATTTCATGTTCTAAAAGGAAAGACTTGACTAATCTAATTTAAATTGCAACTAGGTGAAATTCACCATGTTAAGGCTTGTGTAGTCTATAGTAAGGGTAATGTAAAGTAAAAATCAGATTCTTTATGCCTTGAGGTAAAAGATTTTTAGAGCCAAAATCAAACATTAGGTTGAATAATCTTTATCACTGGGCTTTAGAAATTGTTGTAAATTTATAGTTGTTAGCACCTACTGACACAGGTATTGCAATTTGTCTGCTTTATCCAGAAGAGTCAATTAGGCCAGAAAAAATGAATGGAGGTGTTTAATTAGACTGTTCGTTTAGGTATTCAAATAAGGAAACCTCAATCAAGAATTTAAATTATGATAAAGACAATGGGTTAAACTATTTCTTGTCATTTCCTTGTACTTGGTGACAAATCTGCCTGCATTTGAGTAGAGAACAATAGTGAACCACTCAGCTTTAGTACTTCTCAAGGGAATAGCTGTCAGATATTTAGATACTTTTAAAAGCACAAACTCCTTTTTGTTAACAGCTGTTTATTGGTTCCCATCACAAGTGCAACATTATTAGGGATTTCTAAAAAGAGGAGCAACCTGAAACTGTCAGTTTTAACAGTGGAAAAGTATAGTTTAAATATGCGTACAAGAAGATGGAAAACAACCAAAAATACAATAAAAGTGATAAAAATTCAATAGAAAAATATTTGAAGTCAAAAAAGAATAATTTAAAGTCAGGATATCAGGTAAAATTCTCTCCAACTTTCCATTTTGTGGTAGAGGTTTGTTTAAATATTATTTAGGTAAAATTTTTGCACATATGGTATCTTTTTGTGGTGGTAAAGACAGATTTTATTAAAAACTTGTGTCTTCCATTACTTATATGATAGTTTGTAGGTATCTTTATTTCTAGTTCTCTATTTTCCATAGCGATCAAAGCAGTAAAACCAATCTAAAACTCTGTATGTACAATCATATATTATGAGCTTTATAATCCATGTAGTTGAGAGATCAGCAAGACCTGCATGAGACAGAATGTATGGCAAGTGAGACTCCAGGTGTTTCATCCTCTAATCACCTAATTTAGCTCTTGTGTTCTAGGTATAAAAGTGTGTCTGTGCAGACAGCATAATGTTAGGAAACCAATTCACTGAGTTTTGATATACATTTGTATTAAAAGCACAAATGATCCTGTAGGATACATTATCTTCTGTCAAAGCAGGATTAAAATAGGTTTTTCATGCTCAGTTTTCATCCTGTTATGTGTTAGATCATAGACCTTAAGGATTATATCTTGGTTTTCAGATTTTCCTTGAAAGTGTTCTGTTTCAGTCTGATTTTTTAAATATCTTTCCCATTTCAATTGAGTTGTAATGTAAAAAATCAGCTAGTTTAAAATTAACAAAAAACGTGAGGCCTGTGTTTGAATTTCAACCATTACAGAGAGGACTTTAGATTTAAGATATGTTCATGTTTACATACATGATAAGGGTTTTGATCCTTGTTATTATTCTTTTCTTGGGTGCTAGTCATTTTTCTGCCTTATATATTTTGCTCAGGGATATTAGGGCAATATACCGTTGATAAAGTGTTTTTTAAGTTTGGGTATTTCAGTAGTTCTCATTACTGTAGACATGCCTGAACTTGTATCCATTGATTATTCCTGTGCAAAGTCACGGTGGAATCATCCATTAACAGTGTACAGTGAGAGCAGTGCAAAAACAGTTGAAGCTTTTGAACTGATATGGAAAAACTGCCAAAAATAAATGCTCATCACATCAAAAATTCTTTTAAGTAGTGCACAGAGAAATTGAAAATATAAATTGACAACAACCAGTTAAGAGAGCTTTCAGGATAACTTCTATTTGTTCATTTTAATATCAGCTGCCACAGTGTGTAGTGTGGCAGGGCTGCATGTGAGTCAGCTTGTTGCCTGTCCTGAAAGCAACTGGTGAATGACTGGCCCATTCCCCTTAGGCTTTCCTGGGAATCCTCAGGAAGCTAGGAGGAAAAAAAAAGACCACACAATCTTGCAGTTCTCAGCTTCTGGGTAAGTGGGGGCAGAAAAACAACCCCACAAATGCCTGAAGATTTCTGACTTTGTCCAGGACTGTGGGTATCCTTTTCCCTCCACTGTTTATTTACATTCAGTAAAACTCAAATGTAGCTTAGGAAGTGGGCCAGGTACTGCTGTATTGAAGAACATTATTAGTCCATCTGATGGTTTGGAGGCAGACAACCTCCTCTCCTCCTTCATTCCCTTCGTAATGCACCTGGCCAGTTGTGCAATGCTACCCAATGAACAGCTGCTAACAATGAGGAAATTGTGCTCATAAGAAGTAGCGCAGGATCTGATGGTTATTATCTGGGGAAAAATTGAAGCATTAGGGAGTTGTTTCTTGCCAGGATTTTTTTTCCCCCCAATTGAAAAAGTTAACTCTGTGTTGAATTAAACACTTTTTATCTTCACTGTTTATGACTTAGTGGAACTGGTTTCTTTAGAGATACTCCATTTCCCCATAATTTCCTCTTCCCCTTCTCTTTTTCTGTCTCCTGCTCCCTCCTTCATAATCCATCTGGGGGAATTAAGGATTTTACAGCTGAAAAGTATCTATGCATTGGGATAACTATTTATACTATGATGGGTAACTTTTCCTAGCACTAATGGTTGTCTGCATTAATGTTATCCATATATATGTACAGGAGTCTATGGATGCACATTAGCATTTCGACTACATTTTACAGAGAGTGTGTGTATGTAGCATCTCATATAGCCTCTCAAGACATTCCCATTTACTGAATGTCCATCCTACAAACATCTTGTAGTACTTTTTAAAAAACTCCAAAAACCAAGAAACAAAAAATCACTAGAAAACCCAACACAAAACCAAAACGGAGAGGCAAGACTTAGGCATTATTGAAGTTTAGCTGATAACATAAACAATTCCATCTGTGAAGGGAGTCAATTCTTTGGGCTTGAGAAAGTTCACAGAAACTTCTGAACTCTGGTGTTGCTCTAATTTGAGAAAGTCTGCCATTCTTCATAACCTGAATTAGGCATATCCTTCTGGAAAAGCAGTCAAAAGAATCAATATAAGTAATGAACATAATGAATAATTTTCTTTGATATCTATGAAATTTGTACATTGAGTCATGTCTTCAGTCTGGAAGAGTCCTTTAAACAAATTCAATTCAGAGTGGCTAGGCAGGAGTTTTGGAAGTAACTAGCAGTATTTTTACCACTCTATGTGAAAGTTGCTGTTTTTTTTGTTTAACAGTTTCAATTGATTTAGATGCTATCAAGGGACATATAGCAATCACTATGAATTTATAAACTCATTATTTTAGTACCTATTTCTCTATAGACCTTCCTGTTTCATATTAAAATGATCCAACTGGAATACTCTGTTACAATACGACAAGAATGAACCACATGCACTTGCCTGCAAATTCAGGACAAGAAACAGGGGCTTTTATTTCATGACCTCTCCTTTTCATAGAATTTCAAAAATGGCCAGGGATTGGAGGGTAAAGTTGCCACCTCTCCAATCACATTAATCACAATAACAGTCAATCACTTCTCTCTGACTCCAGAAAAGAATGTAAAACAATAATTATTTACATGAAAATACATAAAAAACTCCATTACAAAAATATAAACATCAAAGGCTTAAAAAAGTTTAGAAAAACAAAACAACAATACTGTGCCACAGTTTTATTTTTCACATTGAAATAATTCTTACCAACAGACTACACTTCTATACTGGCATAAGAAAGTTAAAACTCTTTCTGGATTGATAGTATGTTATAATACAAACAAACATGTATGCTGTTCTGTATAGAAATATGCAAAAAAATATCGTCTTATAAAATCTGTTATAGCTGAAAGAGTTTTCAGGAATGGACAGAAAACAAGTGATCAGTAGCAGGCATGATTCATCATCTATTTAGAAATGGTCATGGTAAAAAAAAAATCTACTAGAATCATTTAAATACAACTGATTTTCTCAGTTCTTCATCTTGAAATAGTCTACAGACCCCATCCAACAGAAAGCTGCAAAAAAATTACAGTGAAATGACATCTCTTCTCACCTCTTTCTGCAATGAGGAAGAAAGTACTTTTGATGTTCTGAAGCTAGTGGCTGAGGCACCATTGAATGAGCATTCAGCCTTTTCCTGATGATCCTGATGTTGTGCTTACAGGCTGAATTTCAGTGAATTTGCTTGTTCTTGTGAATTGTGAACCTGAATGTAGCCAGTCCTAAAATAACTGTGAACACTTGGAAGTTTGCACTGAATCTGACATTTTAAGTCATAATTATGGCTGCTAGTTCACAATATCTGAAAGTGTTCTTTAAAAAAAGCAGACTTCCTCGGAATACCTCCAGATGCCTTCAGAATTGAAATTTCTGATCAGATCAGCAGAATCCATTAATATCTTGCTGTGACCAAGGAAGCAAGAAAACCTGAAATAAAGCATCCCAAACCTTTCTCTGTTGACGTGATTTAGGCCAGTCACAGAGAAAGCATTTGAAGCCTTGAGGAAGTTCTGGCTTACCACATAGCTGATGAAAAATAATGAGACCATCTGGTCTTCATAACAACTGAAATCATCTATGCCAGCTTAAGAGAAGACAACATTCCATCATTCCTACGCATGCCTAGCTAATTCTGGAGAAGTGTATATTTCATGCCAATGCCCTCATAAATTGTACCTGTGCTTTTTCTTATCTCGTGTTCTGTCCCTTTGTTTTAGAAAGACTGCAGAATAGTTGATGGAAACTCACTCTCTGTGGTATCTTGATTCTCTTAGAACATGCATACCATGAGGTGAAAGAAATTATGTAAGCTCCAAGTGAAATAACAAACGCCAACTTCTTGTTGTTAATGTCACTTCATCGTTATGCAAGGTAGAAATACAATGCACATTCATTCTTCTAGGAGGTATAACATAGCATTTCAAAGGCTATACCCTCTACCTCACCTGGATATCTTTATTCTTCTTTATTATCCAGGATTTCCGAGAACAGTTGAACTCCACAGAAGTGATGCTGTACCATTCAAGCTTGCAGTGGGACTTAAATGCAATGTATTTTCCTTAAAATATTACTTATTAATGCTAATATGTTTGAATTTTAATTATTTCAAGATATGGAATTCCAGACTAAATTATTCCATTTGTTCTAATGGTGCATGCTTTGTCTAACTCCACTGAGATGGGTAGAAATACTTCGGAATTCTTCAGTCAGAATCCAGTCTGCAAATACCACTAGCTGCTGAGGTAAATGCAGCTGTTTTTTTAATCTGCATTCTAAGCTAGCTAGCTAGCTAGATGATAGATAGACAGATAGATAGATAGATAGATAGATAGATAGATCCGGGTTTTTTCCCCAACAATATTTATTTGCTTACCAAAAACTAGAAGAGGCACTTTTTTTCTGTCATACCAGAGCAAAACACATTTGAAGAAAAAGGGAGAAGGTTACTATGAAAGATTTCAGCAGAACAGATTTTTGGTTTTGCAAACAAACCACTGCTTAAAAAATTTTAGGCACTTGTCAAGGTGTAACATGGTCAACATCCATGCTGAAGGATTAATCTCAAGATTGTAATTCCATTATAAATGTATGTCAATTTCCAAAGTTTTCTGCATGGAGAATGCAAATAATTTAGCCTTATCAAATAGCATCTAGTCCTCATTTTGCATAAGTAATGATTTTTATGTTGATATGGTGTTTTTCAAACATGAATCATTATTTTGTTTTGAGCATTCCTGCTTACAAATTTTTATACTTCCTGGTTCATTCCTATTGCTCTTAAGATTCTGTACTAGCCTTTCTGATCTTAATTTCCTCAACGACTCTTGTTAAGTATGTATTAGGGTTGGGCATATTTTATTATGTCTTATAGAGGTATCTTTACATATGCAAATTCACAAGCCATTGTTGCTCATGCAGTTAGACCAAAGAACATTTATCTGAATAGAGGCATGCAAAAGAACTCCCAAACATCCTAAGGTATGAAATTTAATATTGTTAGCACAAATCTGGTTTGGGATTGTATGAGAGAACCTGCATGCATCTGTTTAATCCCTGGGGTTTTTACATCATTTCTCTGAATTAAGTTAATATGATCCACACTTTCCCTCTCCCCCGTTTCTTTTGAATCATGGGAAAGTTCAAGATTTTACTTGTGATATATTTAAAAGATCAATCCACAGCAGCTCTTCTGAATGAAGTTTATTGTACAATATACTTCAGAACATAAATAATAACAATAAACAAATAAATGAAAACAAAATAATACAAACAAATATATTCAGTCATCAGGAAAACAAACCTTTTGAAGTATCATTGTTAGAAAAACCTAATGACTTGTCTCTTCAAGAAATTGATTATTTTCAAAAACTTAGAAGAGCAAGTCAGGTAGGCTGGAAACCTGATAGGACACACCATTGTTTACTTTCTTTGTCTTCCTGACTGTTAAATCTCATTAAGAATTATTTTTAATACCAAGAAGTTTCAGAGTTTTAGCTGTCAAGTCTGTTAACTTCAGAATTACTCTAACAATGTATGCTTGGTTATCATTTGTGCATGTATTCAATCCCAGAATGCAAGGCTACAAAATTCCTTTTGCAAGGAAAAAGTTGAGATGCCTCCCAATGTGTGGTGGCACCTCACACACAATCAGCTGTCTAGGGGACCTCCCTGTCCCTTCTCTTTCCACTCCTGGCTTTGCCCATCTGATCTAAATGAGGCCTGGAAACAAACTGAATTCTCCCTATGATGGGTAACAGAAGACGAGAGGTGCTAGATTAGCTCTCCACAGACCCTCTTGCGCTGCCCCCGTATCTGCCTGCTCCCTTTAGGGCTGCTCTGGCCTCAGGATCATGATTTTGAAGGCTGCTCTGGGTAGCTGAGTAATGTGAATTGAATTCTACCCCTTGCTTTCCCTCTGTAGCATGATCATCAAGTTAAGAGCAATGAATAATTTAAATTCTTCTTAGAGTCAATCTTTAAAATCATATTTCTCACTCCTCCCTGATATGTTACTTCAAGAAAAAGAGCATAGGGAATTATACCTAAGAGGGCAAATTTAGATTTTCTTCTTTCATTACTTCCAAGTAAAAGCACAAACAGTGACAATCTGTTAAATAGCTTGAAATGCTTTTGACACTTTTATTTCAAGCAAGACTGCAGAAATAAAGCATCATGCAAATCATCCAACACTATGAATTTGTAATAAAATTCAGAATGACATCTTTCTCTTTATAGGCTTCCTTTTTATAATTTTTTTAGGATTCAGTATTGTGATATTTAAAAGACATTTAAATACACAGAGAAGTGTTTGTTTTGGCATTAGAGGACAATAAAAATGATGATATATTGGCAAATAGATGAATTTAGAATTACTGAATTACTGAATTTAGATGACTGAATTACATAGAGACAACAATTTGCCATTCAAAGGCATTCAGAATTTTAAAAATTAATCACAGAATCACATAATAGATAAAGTCAGAAGGGACCACAGTTGGTCATCTGGTCCATCCTCCCTGCTTAAGCAAGGTCATCCCAGAGGACATGGCACAGAAATGTGTCCAGACCATTCTTGGATATCTCCAGTGACGGAGACTCCACAACCTCCCTGGGCAATATGTTCTAGTGGCTCACTCACTCGCAAAGTAAAGAAATTCTTCCTCATGTTCAGAAATTTTTTGTGCCTCAGTCTCTGCCTGTTGCCTCTTGTCCTGTTGCTTGGTATCATCTAAAAGAGCCTGGCTTCATCCTCTTGACATCCTCCCTTCAGGTACTTATAGACATTAATGAGGTTCCCTTTTAGTTGTCTCTTCTCAAGGCTGAACAGACCCAGCTCCCTCAGCCAGTCCTAATAAGAGAGATGATCCAGTCCCTTATTAATCTTCGTTGCTCTCCATTGGACCTGCTTCAGGAGCTCCATGCCATTCTTGTACTGAAAAGCCCAGAACTGGACGCAGCACTCCAGATGTGGAGGGGCTGAGTAGAGGGGCAGGATCACCTCCACTGACCTGCTGGCAATGCTCTTCCGAATGCACCCGAGGAGACCATTGACTGCCTTGGCCACAGGGGCTCACTGCAGCCTCATGGACAGCTTGTTGTTCACCAGGACCCACAGGTCCTTCTCTGCAGAGCTGCTTTCCAGCAGTTTGGCCCCCAGCCTGCACTGGTGCAGGGGGTAATTCTTCTGCAGGCACAGGACTCTGCAATTGCCTTTGCTGAATTCCAGAGAGAGAAGACCGTTAACCAGTAGGTGTTCTATTACTAAGTATTCAAATTGTAGAAGTCTATCTCTTCACATTTTAATATAGGTCTGAATTGCAAATTATACAGTCTTTTAAATGAAATTTGGTCTGCTTCACCCTCTTAATTATCAGCTTATTTGTGATCACATACTTTTTTAATGTGTGGTCATCCCAAAGATGTATACACAGAATAGTTTTAGAACTCTGTGTGCTCGTCTTTCCATATATGTATATATTTCATTTATTGAATAATGTTCTGTGATACTGGAAGTGCCTGGAATTGTAGAACTATGGCAGCTTGAGGCTCATCCCTTTATATTGTCTCTAACTGGCCACACACTGAAAACACTCTGTTGTATAAGTATGACAATATAAAAAGCATCAAACATTTATTTCCTGTTTTCTTAGGGGCCAAGTATATAAATGTATCTACAGCCTTTTTTTCTGAGGTCAGTTATTGGATAGTCTTTAGTGACTCCAAGAAATGGCTGATATTTTTAAAGATGAGTTTTAAATACCACTACTTGCTGCTATGAAAGACATAATAAACTCATCACTACATTATTCCATGGGGAACTATGCGTACAGAGATTGTTTGTGCAGTGTGAAATTTTAATGGATAATCCATGTATTAATTTTGAAGAGAAGGTGCTCTCAGGCACAATTCTAAGGCATGAAGCATGTCAAAACAATTTATTTGCTGAGTACCCAGAATCAGTGTTTAGAAGTGTGATTTCATTATTCTCTTGTATATTGCATGGTCTTGCAGTCCTTGATTGAGTAAAAATATCACTTAAGTAGCAAGGTGTACAAACTTCAGGATATCGTCAAAACCTGGAGACAACCAAACGTGTTCACACCGGAAGAGTTTTACCATAGGCAAAATTCAAATGTTATATCCACTGTAATGCTCTTGAGGCCAATAAATACCATTTGAAAGTGAATTGGTATCTGGCACTTTGGGGAGTTGTCCTCTCTCTCAGTTATGTTCCAGTGCAGTGTGACCCTTTAGGGCTGCTCTCATATATTAATACTTGGCATTTGAAGACATAGCTTTTATATCTGTGTGAGTATTTATTAGATGTTGTCTTTCACATTACTTTGAGATTCATACCTGATCTTAAATTGGCAAGACATCTTAGGTGATTTTTTTTTCAAACTGAGTTGCAAAACATCTGTATGTTGGGTTTTTGCATTCTTACCCAGGGCACAGATTATTCCTATAACTTTTGACAGAAAAGGAATAGGAAGTCAGCCACTTGCTCTTGTTGTGAGAAAAGAACTCTTGTAGCATCTCCTCTCTTATTGCTGAAAGAAATAAATCCTCTCTTGTTCCATGAAATTGGACTGCTTTTGCAACTTTAAAATTTACAAAATAAAGTGCCTCTGGAGTTTTTCACAGCAAAACAGTGATTTTGGTGGGATTTGAAAGGATGCAGCAATCTGTCAACTTTCACATGCCTTTGTCCCATAAGTCAGAAAAAACTTCTCTCCAAACACTACTTTTAGTAGTTTTACTAAACTTTACTAGTTTTAGCAAAGCAAAGTAGCTTTGCCAGATGAAGTCTTCATTGACCAACACTTCTAAAAGGACAACACATGGGAATGAGTCTCCTCTGTGTAAACAGTCAGAAGCTCAGTTCCATTTAGTTATATCAGAAAGGCCTTTTCTCTTTGACTATCTCTTTCGGTTCCATTCCCAAATGTATTTTTTTTTCAGCAATATTGCTTCCCTGTGGTTTCTCTGCTGCATTTCTTTTCCACTTGATTTCAGGCTCCTAGTCTGCAGATTGATGATCCATGATGAAATGTCTGTGTGGTTGTGAATTGTCTAATGCCTTAGTTTTCTTTCACACACACACACACACATACACAAACAAAAAAAAAAAAAAAAAAAAAAAAAAAAAAAGGAACTAGTTGTATTACAAGATGCAGTTTCCTTGTATATTTTCCAGAAGCATTTTGATTGCTAAGAATGCAGCCAGGCAGTGCAATAGATGCAAGATGAAAACTTTACGAGTGAGTGGAGTTCTGTAAAGTGATCTGTGGGATCAATACCACCTATTACCTGCTGTGCTGCTCTCTCTGTATTATGCATGTGACAGTGTTCTGGCTGGTCTGATTCTATGACATTTCCCTGATTTTGGTCCCATCTCCTCCAAGACTGATGGGTCCTGCTCCTTGCCCACTCTCTTCTCCATACATTGCCTAAACAGCAATTGCTTTTCTTATATACACCACTACCATGCATGAACTATTAGCTTTTTCTTGTTCAAAGCAGTGGTGGCCATTCTTGCTCTGAAATGACATGTCAGTGTGCTCCTTCTCTGCTCTTTTCAGTCTGCTTGAAATGTTTTGTGTGTCTTGCATGAAGTCAAACAATTCTTTTGATACTTGGTCCCACAGATTACTGACAGCCCAGTTCTCCTTTATTTTTGATGCAGTGTAACACTATCCTGCTCAAAAAAAATCTATTTAAAATAACATGATCCAGGAATTTAGCAGGAATCCTGCAACTCATGGCCATGCTAAGCAGTATTCTGTTTCACAAGTGGTCCCTTTGAAGTCGGTTTAGTTACACATGCTTACATCGTGTCTGAACTCGGTCCACTGTGTTTGCAACATGCGCATTTGATATTGCACAGTGGGTGTACATAACTTAAAAAATAATAAAACTTTTATTAGTTTGAGAAGTGTGCACATTAAAGAACAGATTTTCATTTGCATCAAGGCTCTTTGTGCTCCTTTGGCTATGCCAAAAGCCTTAAAACTGGCCTAAATTCCATTAAAGACCAGTTGAAAAATCCCTTTTCACAGCCAATGCTGTGTAAAATGGTGCTGCACGTAAACCAAAATGGAGCCCCTCCCAAAGAAATTTTTTTGATTTCAAGGCAATATTTTCACTTTTTTGTTCTATTTTCCTGTAATAAAAATGCAATAGAATTAATCACTGCATTTTTTTTCTTAATTCTAATGTACCATCTTCTAGTAAACCTTCTATGATTAGCAGTTGACCTTTTTTATACTTGTAAGTTTTAATCAAATGTTAGCACTTTTTCTATTTATCTGCAGGCAGCGCTCATATAAACAGTAAAAAGACTGTTTATTTCTTGAATTACCTCAAAGAAGCAAAACCAAAAAGGCTTAAATCAAGAACATAATGCTAATGGGAATTTTTTTTTTTTTTTTTTTTTAATCTGGTTTTATATTTCTGATTCCGAGCTTGGGAAAGGAAGGAAATGCATAAAAACATATTTTGGAAGAACATTGAGGTAAATTTTTATGTCTACACTTTCCCAAATCTATGCTTTGTTTTTAAGCTCCAGTTCTGGTCCATATGCATAAAATACAAATTTAGGCAGCTAAAAAATAATCTACTGAAGCTTCAGGAATCTGGACAGCCTGTGTTGAGGGCCAAAGCTCAACAAGGTTAAGGGCCTTGGGTCACAACAACCTCTTTTAGAGCTCTTGTAGACTGGGAGAAGAGTGGCTGGAAAAGCTGCCCTGTGGAAAAGGACCTGCTGGTGCTGGTTGTCAGCAGCTGAACATGAGTCAGCTGTGCCCAGGTGGCCAAGAAGGCTAATGGCATCCTGACCTATATCACGAATAGTACGGCCAACAGGATCAGGAGAGTGATTGTCCCCCTGTACTCAGCGCTGGTGGGGCTGCACCTCAAGTCCTGCGTTCTGTTTTGGACCCCTCATTGCAAGAAAAATGTAGAGGTGCGCGATAAAACCCAGAGAATGGCAATGGAGCTGCGGAAGGGTCTGAAGCACAAGTCAGATGAGGAGTGGCTGAGGGAGCCTGGAGAAAAGGAGACTGAAGACTGACCTTATCACTCTCTACAACTACCTGAAAGGAGGTTGTAGTGAGGTGGGGGTCAACAGGTTTGGATTGGATATTAAAAATAATTTCTGCACTGAATGGGTGTCCAGGCATTGGAACCAGCTTCCCAGGGAAGTGGTGGAAATGCTGTCCCTGGAAGTGTTCAAAAACCATGTGGATGTGGTACTTGGGGATATGGTTTAGTGGTGAACCTGGTGGTTCTGGGATCGTGATTGGATTCAGTGGTCTTAGAGGTCTTTTCCAACCTTAACAATTCTATGATTCAGCTTCTACAGAAAAAATAGTAAACAGCTAGAAGTGGTGTAAGTATATCAGTTGTTACCTGGTAAAAAAGTATGGTCTTTTGAAGATGACATTGTATTTGAAACACTAGACAAGAGCTTGTGGTATCTGGATCCATTTCTTGACTGAAGCACATTCGTTGTTTGACTCTTGGTAATTCACTTAGTCTCTGTTCATCTGTCTATTGGTCTGTCAGCCTGCCTGTCCACTTGTTTGTTAATCCTTCTGCCATGTAGAGGTGGTGTAAAGGTAATGACACATGCTTTGTGTACAGGATTCTACCTAAAACCTGTAGGGATTTGCTAGAGTGGGAAAAAATGCTTTATGTTATTGCAGTCTTCCCTGACTTTTCATTCTCCCCACCAGAGAAAAATAAAATGGCTGTTGAAAATCTAAAGGGAGAACCCCTGCATGTGAAACCAGTATATATCCGTACAACCATGTCAGAAGATCTTTGAATAGGGGGATTTCCTGCCTTGACATAGAATATTTGGTTTTTGCCGTATAGAATGTTTATCCATACACAGCTAGTTTACAGCTTTTCTATATGGTTCCTGAACACATCCTTCTAATCTTCCTTATTCTTTTTTAACTCGGAAAATAGGCAGTATTGGAATTTTTTCTTTATGTGCTGTAGGCTACACTTAAACACTGAGGTCTCAGTAATTTATGTTTTTAATGGATAGGGGTTTTTCCTTTTGGGTCATTTTCACAGAGAAAGCTAGGTTGTCCAAACAAATTCTGAAATACATTGGGGATTATGGTTTCAACACATGCATGCCTAGGGCCAAAGTATGAGTTACATGAAATTTTTTGTTCCATTCCATGAACAAACCACTGTTTTGTGGTGTAATACAAAACATATCTAAGCAGTTTAGATCACTATCAGGCATTACAACGTTAGGTTTTCTATTTATGTGACTACCCAAAGCTCATTAGAAACTAATTTTGTAGCTCTAGGGAAGTAAGAATAAAAAGCAGTGAAAAATAGTACATTGTATTCAGTTCTAATTATACTCTATTTACTGTACTTACTAATATATATCAAGTGTATAATTTTATAATTGCTGAGCTCAACTTCCAAAACTTGTGAAGTCCAGGATTGTTCATAAAACTGTTGTGCATGCAGCTTAACTGTGCAACTTTGATTGGACAAACTAGCTTTTTGTGGATGCAGGCAGACTGTTAATTGCTGGTGCCTTCATGTAATATGAATGTCCTTGAAGTGCAGTGTTCTCCAGTTTCTCCTCTTCACCTGCTCTTAGACCCACAAGAAAGTTGGTGGTTGCCAGGCCCAAAGGGCTTATCAAGAGGAGACAGATCTGAAATATCAGAAAACACTTGCAAATATAGGAGCTCAGATTCTGGCTGTGGATTTTCACTATTCAGCTCTGCACTCTGACTGCTGGTGTGAGCCTCTTTATAAAAATCACACCAGTACTGTCCTTAGTCATGCAGACAGAGGTTTCACGTCTCCATCAGACTAAGCTTGTGCATGTGGGAAGAATCTGATGTGTTGACATAAGGTATTAATGTATGAGAACGTGACAGACAGTAGAGCAAGGAAGGGGGGCAGGACATCTCCTTTTAAAGGGACAGTATTTTTTTCTTCTTATTGTATAGTCAAGTTTTTCTTTTAAACTACAGCTCCGTGCCCTCTCTGGCATATTAGTCTCACCTTTTAATGAAAGGATAAATGCAGAATACAGCCCAGACAATTACTAAAGATTCCCCAGTTAAGGGCAGAGAGAGGGAAAATAAATCCATTAGCCAACAGAAAAAAACAAGGTTTTGGGCAACCTAGTTAAAACCCAATTATAATCTTCATGCTGCTGCCCCTCACCTGGGGCACTTTACACTTTTTTGTTATAGAAGGAGAAGCTGCATAAACCCAACCAAAAATGAACGTTTAATTTTTTTTTTTTTTTTTTGTAATGTAAAATGAACCATTTCCCCAGTAATAAAAAGCTTATTTATCTGTACATGCATTAGTGGATTAGAAGTACACTTCACAAGTGGTGTAATAAACAGGTCTGAAGTACACTCCAGGCATACACTGAATCCTAGTGAGGCACACTCAGTTATGGCATATATTATAAGAACAAATTTAACAACATTCTAGGTTATATAACACAGTTTAAAACAATACATGTAAGCTTGTTGTTCTAACAGAACATGTGTTTTAGAAGATGTGCATGAAAATGTTCCCTGAAATTCAGATAGAAGAATCCTTTCTTCATGCTCTCAGTATAACATATTACAGCCAATAAAAGGAAAGGACTATGATGTAGACTGAAAAAAAAATATGCCTCCTACACAAAATAAATGCCAGTTTATTAGTCTGTCTTTTAGTGTATTTCAGTGCCCATACACCCACATATAGTGAGAAGATGTCATTAAATTAAACCACAGATATTTGTCCCCAGATTAAGGTCACTTTCACTTCTAGGCTCTCTTCTTATTTATTTTAATTAATGAGTGAAAGGCTCTGTTTTTCTTCATCTTTAGCCTTCTTTCAGGCTTGCTGTTATGCAAGTTGTCATAAATTCCTTGGCTTCCAATCAGGGTTTTATAAGCATGGAGGATTGTATTTAAAAATAAAGATTCTGAACACCCATATGTTTTGAGGTACAATTCCTTCCCTCAGAGGGTATGTAAAACATAAAACAAAAAAGCCTATTTTATTATGGAAATCTGAAAACAATCAATGAGCCTCTTGGTCAAAGTAACACCAAGTTTGCTTTAATTTTCAACAAATTCAATTTTCTTTAAAGTGTTGTTTATATGCCCATGTTGAATTATAATAGTTAGTAGTAATTTATTGGGGATATTATTCCAGGAATTTTTCTATCTTTTGCCTTTGACCCTAGGGATGCAATAGTGGGGTATGAAGAATGTATGGTGTAGTATGACACAATATATAGTGCAAGAGAAAGAGCATTACAGCAGAAAGTTTGTTTAGAAAAGACACACTGATTGCGTTATTTCAAGTTAAACAAAAAAAATCACTTACAGAGTGTTTATAAACCACAAGGTTACTATCTACCATTGATTTTTTTCTTTCTGTTCCATTAAACTGTCTTCACAGCCAATGCGTTTTCTTGCATGACTCTAGAGGAGAGTCATTATAGCACAAAAATTAAACAATGTTTGTCCCAATCCAAAGCTAGTGGTAACAAATAGAAAGTGTCTGCTGTGGGTTTTGGATGAAGGCAAAAATACTGTTTTTCTGCTAGTTTTTCTGTATAAACTAAAGGTTCTGTGACAGGATTTGGGATTTTCTTCATGTTATTTGAATCTTGAACTCTTTTAATCTTTTCAATAGAGCCTTGCCATTATTTTCTTGCAAACTTTTGGTTTAAATATTGCAAGATACTGTTCAGGCTTTCACAGAAACAGAATCCACCAATAGCAATTTCTAAGACTACTAGTGTGAAAAGGTTTTATTGTGGCTTTACTTTCTCTGCTTTCTCTCTCTTTTTGTTTTTTTGATTTTTTTTTTGTAGTTGCTTCTTGTCATATGAGCTCTGATTTAGAACTGTGGGGAAACTGATATTTACAAACCCTTTTACATGCTTTATGTCTGGCATCAGGACTTTCCCTCATGTCTTTGCAGTAAGTCTCAAGGGACCATTGGAATGAAGAATGAAGATGCATTACATCTTCCTTCCCCAGCCTTGTTCATGTTTCTGGAATTGAGGCTGCTCAGTTCTGTGAAGCTGAAATCTCTTCCTTTGAGTTAATCTTGGTCCTTATGTAAGTGCGACTTACCAGACAGAGCTATTTTTGCTCTTGTTTGGGGGATTTCTTTGCTCCTGATGATAGATTACATTGCTATTTGATGAACATGTCACTAACTAATTATTTGAGATCTGAGAAATATTTTAAAAATGCTGAAACAAACAAATTGTAAGATTTATGCTAAAATGTCCCTTAGCTTCATACAGGGGTTCAGGGGATAATATATAGTGTTGATGGCCCTTCCTTCCTTCCTACAAAGCACTGTTGTAGAAAAGGTCACAAGCCCTGGGAGATCAGATTCTATTCTCTGTGGCCTCACAAAAATTTGATTATTCAATTTCTCTTTTGTCTTTCCTCAGCTAGGAGACCCTTTGCCTAACCTTTATCTTTGTGCATTTAAGACTTGCCATTTTTGATTGCCAGGAACAGTAGTGCCAGTGCAGCTGATTTAGCAGTGTCCTTTCTGCTAGGCCACCCAAAAGACCAGTGATTGGCTGTCCGTCTGTAGTCAGGTGTGCTCTGCTTGAAGACATGCTCCTCTTATACTGCTGCCATCTTTTCAGTAGCACATCATCACTCTTGCAGTGTTTTGATGATATAGCACGTTTACAGATTGCTGGAGCAGCAGCACTCTTTGACAATGTGTTATTACAATACATTGTGAGAGACAGCTATTTTTAGTGTGTTTTACTCCAAGGGTGCTTTCATCTTAAGCAGTAGAGCTGATCTCAGGATTGCCTTTGGAAAATGTTGAGACAAATAAAACTACATCTTTCAGATTGACCCATAAATGATAGACGTGTGAAGGTGCCACATGTGAGTCACAGAGGGCCTTGTGGCAACTCTGTCACTAATGGGATTTTTCATGTAGCACTCTCATATCCTCCAGAATCCCTGAGCAACTGTAATTTCTGTTGTTTCTTCTTTTACAGTATAACTTAAAAAATCACTGTTTAGTAAGAAGTATTCTTGTTTTGTTTTAATCATTATGTGGCTTTTAAGTCATGGGCAGAAGCAGACGTGAAAACAAAGGGTGTCTGAGCTCTGAAGACTGGGAGCGTGGTAGGAAAGAATAGCACTTTGACACAGCACATTGGTGGTACAGGATAACATTTTATGTAACAGGATACAGACCACAGGGCAGGCAATTGGCACCGCAGGAGAGCACTTTATGTAACAGGAGAGATAATCAGCATGTGGCTGGCATCAGGGCTTAGTAACACATACAATGAGATGAGGAACAATTACATTCTTTCTCTCTCTCTTTCGCTCTCTCTCTCTCTCTCTCTCTCTCTCTATTTCCCCCAGAGGTTACTGAAGGGAAATCCCTTCTTCCCTCTCTGAATAAGTATGTGATATTAGATATATTTACTGGGAGAAGACAGGGATCCAATTCAATTGTGCTAAGCTTTTTATTTGTCTTAATTTAGTTTTTAAAAACATGCCCTTTGCTCACTTGCTACTGTTGGGGGGACAGACTAAACAATTGAAAGCTTTTCTAAGAAAAGGAGTAACTTTTTAATCACTGCAGTGAGCAGTAATTTTTGGCAACACTATTATGCTACCAAGAGGCAATCTTACTAAAACAGTCCAGTGCTTCAGAAGCTCCTGAAGTAGTAGCAATTTTAAGGAAATATGAGGATATATTTCTTTCACTGCTTCTCTTTTTAAACCTTTAAAAGAAAACCACTGTGCCCCTTTGGTGCCTCTTAAGTGGACACAACTGTTGATTTAGAAGAAAGACGAGCTAGTCTTTATGGTTAAGCATTTCAGTCCAACACCCTCTTTTAAAAAGCTAAGTACTTTAAGGTTTTGTTTAAGGTTGCTCACTCAAATCCAGAGGGACTGTAAAATGTTGGCTGTGGAAAGCCAATATCCCCACACCAAAGTTTCTTTGGTAGGACTCCAGGAAGGCTTTGGGGCATCCTGATTTCTGTTCACTCTTTGTCTTATAGTATTTCCTCCTTGTCTACTGAATAGATGAACTATTTTCACTTGCTTATGAACAAATGGACTGATGTATGTTTTGCAATAGTTTTTATGCTGGTGTAAATATATGTATGCCAGTGTTAGGGAAAGCAGAGTGAGTTACACTGCAATGTCCATAGTTTCTTATCAAACTAATTATCTGTTGCATTGGATATCGTGTTCTGATGGAGTCTCACAATTCAGTGGGCCAAAACCTTTCAGATTAAGTTGCACTCTGTGTAGTATTGAAGACTGAAGGGGTAGGGTAGAAACAGGGAATAATTTGTAATTATCTCTGTTAGTTTGATAGCTGTCACTTGCTAACACTTTGGAACACATGATTTGTATACCTCATTTCCAAAATCTGGAACACGTGCCTATGCAATTTTACACAGGCAGATGCTTAAACATGTGCATTTCTAAATTTACCGACTGATCATAAAATTGAGTGATTCCTGTAATTACAGCATTAAGAATATAGGTTAAAATATGTAAGTATATAGTGTAATACATCAGTAATTCACAGAATTCCAGAATCAGAGAATGGCTAAGGTTGGAAGGGTCCACAGGAGATCATGTAGTCCAACCTCCCTGCTCAAGCAAATATCTAATGTTGCTGCTAGTGAAAGAAATGTCTGCTTGCAGCACTGTTCCTACTATTCATTGTAAAAATGTATGCAAAAAAGTATTACAGTCAAAATTTAAATCAACAAAAGTGACTCATGTAAGTTTATATTACATGCATGTAACACAGTACTAATACACTGATGCAGCTGAAATCAGTCTTCAGATGGACTTAAATGTGGCCAACTGTAATGAGTACATGTGCTTAGAGATTGGTATCCATAGCTCATTTTGGGTAGAATGCAACTTCTCTTCAAATCAAAGTGAAGATTACTATTAACATGAATAGAATGTAGATTGTACTCTAGGACTGAAATCCTTTCTCTTGCCCTTTCTTCCAATACATTTTTTGAGTCTCTGTGCCTACAAATGGCCTTCACACATAGTAGGTATACATGTATATAATTTACCACATGCAATTGACATGTTCATTTCAAAGTTCTTTGTCAAAAAGTAGCCCCCATATGAGGAGGCTCATTATCTTTTAAAGGCTACATTAGTGGAAAAAAACCCCCAACCTTATTCTTAATGACATGTATCCAGCTGACAGTTTGAAAAAGCTTGACAGTAAAACTTTTCCCAATCTATAATAAGGTCTGGTTTAGCCTCCTCAAAAATTGACCTACAGATGATATCATTGCCCTAATAGGTGAACTATCCTGGTTTTAAATCCAACTGTGTTTCTTGAAATATTCACCAAAGAGAGAAAGAGTAGGGAAAATATATAAGTTTATTACAATTTAGTTACTTATGGCAATATCCCATCTGTTCCTTTACTGAGAAAGGAAATTCAAACTCCTGCTTTAGGCATCTGTCAAAGGTCTGATTAGGAAGTGGTCAGATGGACAGGCTTTACTGGGAGGGTTAGAGAGTATAGAACCATTGTAGCAGAATGTGTTTGCACCAAGGATTTGTTCTGGTTTTTTGCAAGGTACACAAGATTTGCTTCTTCTTCAGTCCAGAACATTCTAGATGAATAATTTTCTGTATAAAATAGCAATAGACAAGAATTGACTGTTCATTCACAGTTTTCAATAATATAGCTCTTCTATCCCATAAACCTTGCTTCCATCTTGCTTTTCCTTTCCTTATTTTAGTTTTCTACCTAGATTTAATATATCAGCTAATACATAGAATGTTATCGCTATTGAAGTACAATAAGGATGATCCTTCATATCTTTCTTTCTGTTTAAAGGAAAACAAAAACCTTGAGGTTTCAGGCAAAGTTGGGTTCCTTTTTACATGGTGAAAAATGACCACTAGATGTATAGCTCCAAGGATCCTGGTGTTGGCTCAGAAATGAAAATATTCCAAGATGAAGGAGAGACACTGAAGCTTAAAAGAACAGTGATGAAGAGAGATTTTTCTTTAAAAACCTAGTGAATGTTGTCTTCAAACTGGATGTGTTGTTGAAGTGTACTTGAAAATTTCCCCAGTTGTTCAGTTCTGTAGGAAATTGCAGCTTCATAAACACTACAAGCAAAACATTTTTACATGAAAAGGTATTTTTTTCAGGTTGCTAGCTTGTCCTACATTTTACTTCCAATTGATACATTTTACTGTGTCAATAGTATGGATCTTACCCAAAAATTAAAATAAATTTATTAAAGCAGTTTAATAAATTTATTTTTACTATGACATATTGACAATATGACAAGTAAAGGCAGGTGGTTGTTTTTTTTTTTTTTTTTTTTTTTCTCTCTCTTGAAAAACTATTAGAAAACAGGATCTAATGGCAAACTGTTTTCTTCTATTGCTTCTTAACAGCTAAGGATTTCATTCAAGTCATATACTTTCTGTCCTCAGTTACAATTTTGCAATCCTGCTTTTTTGGTGTATCTGAAGTAGAGCACTGATTTTGTATGTCAGTTAATTTAAAATTCTGTTTATTGGAAGTTCCAGAATACACCTTTTACAGCCTATTGTTAGAGTTCTACACTTTATTTTAAAGGGATGTGCTTCCAAGTGAAGTAGTTTAGCTTACATATAAAAGCTCTTGATGGAGGCTGTGACAAAAAGTTATTCTTGATAAATTTGTCTATGAAAAACTAACAGTGAAATACAGTAAAACCTAGTTTCTTATTAATCAATTTCTTGTCAGTTATGAGGGACGATTAGCATTAACCAAGAAAGTAGGTCTTTTGAAATGGAATTGTCAGCTCTTTGTCTGATGAAGAGCCACATTTCTCACTTTGCAGTGGGGTAGAATTTCTTGTTATTTATTTTTCATTTTCAAGTGAAGAAGGAAGTGTTAGTGCCAGCAGAATGAAAAGGTGTCTTAGTGGTAAGTTTACTCAGAAGCATAATGGACAACACCTGCATTTAAGGATTGGAATCCTGTTTTGTTTTTTTTTTTTTTTAAATCTAAGAACCCAAATGAAATTTAAGGAGTTTTGATTTTTTTTGAGTCCTTCAACATTAGTAGTTGAAGTGTAGTGATTAAATGTTTTTAAGGGGCTTTCTCCTTTTAATCTAGTGCATTTTTATTTTTTTTTTATTTCTTTTTAGTCTGGGTGTAATTTTGTAGAAAACTCCTAAAATGCCATTGGCAAATAAGACTCCTGTGAACAAAAGTATTATTTGTTTTTCTTCTAACTTATGATAATGATTAGGGTATTAAGTGTGTAAAAACATGTTCACCTAGCAGCTTAGAACAAAAACAGCAGAACACATTTCCTCTGCTGAGCCTTTTTGGTTTATATCCCAGTTAGTGGAGAATACTGCATCTGACCAAAGGCTGTTGAAGTACTTTTAACCTGAATTCATCACTTATGCAAACACTTGATCAACCTGATGAATATTTATAGTAAGCACTTCAAAACTTGAAGTATGTAATTTTAAATAGTTTTTATTTTTCTGTCAAATATATTTTTGTATTAGTCAGAGTGACTAAATCCAAAGTGTAAAAGACATGCTGGGGCTTCTTTCCTTTGTTGTAGGAACCCCAAAGCACAGCACAAATTTTACTGCTGTCCATGCTTACCTGATTTCCTGGTTTTAACTCCTTTAATGCGGCACTGAAAAAAAAATTTGTATTATTTTTCCTAATATAAACGGTTACTTTAGCCTCATGAGAATACCTTTATTTTCAGTGACTCTAAGAAACATGAAATATGCAGCAAAGCATCTTAAATACTGCATGGAAGGCCATCATCTTTCTTAAGTGACATTTAGGCAAATCTTTTTATTAGATAAAACTTGTCCTTCCACTGCCAGTGTAACTTCTTTATTATGACAGGAGTTAGTTTGAGAAAAAAATGCTTGTGCTTAGGCCTGGTCTTGTTTCTGGTGTTTTTCTGGGTTTTAGTTTTTTTTGATAACCTAGTACTAATGAACACAGAGCTATGAGTTTCATTCTTCCTGTGTAAATTGGGATAATTCTAATTCCTTTTTCACTATCTATCCATTTTAACTACAGACATGGAAAGTTTTTGGAACAGTTACTTGTTTTATATTTGTATTTTAACTGTACCGAGCTCAAATATATTCCTGGCAGAAACCACTACATACAGTGAAAATTATTTAAAAAACAAGCAGCAATATAGAGTCCACATAGCAACGGGACAGATTTGTACTGCTTAACCTCTATGTTTTCCTAAAAGAGACTAGGTTACATCTGCATAGTGCTTCAGATTTCCAACACATGAGGAAGAGGTTTCTGCCTGAGCTGACACTTGCAATGTTTAGACATTTCTTGGATAAAAAACATAGACATAGCAATCATACCTTACAAATATATCCTGAAGACTGTATTGTAGGTCTATGCCTCTGGTACTTACACTGCTGTGTTAATAATAATGCAGTTTTATTGAATGATGATTGCCCCTCTTTTACCCTGCCACATTTATTACACAAGGTCAGGGACCAGGTTGTACAAATCACTTATAAAAAAATCTTTGATTTTCAAGCTTTTGAAATTTGGATGCTGGTTGGTTGGAACTAGGCATATGTGAAAGCTCTGAAAACAATTGCAGTGTTTTCTACAGCATGATTAGCTAGCCAGAATCAGGAGTCCCACACCTGCAGAATTCCAAGACCCCTGGATATTTGTTACCTTTTGAACCTTACCTTTTGTTTTTTCCTCTAACTGTTTGAGTTCAACTGAATGTACAGCCACAATCTGTGGAAATGGGAAGATGCTGCATGTATGGCAATATGTTGCCAAAAAAAAGGGAAAAAAAACACAAGAAAGGGCAGCCTTCAATGTTGTATCCAGCTGCCTGCTGCGATTTTTTCACTGAAGCACTAGAGGGATTTACCAAATAAATTGCCATCTTTATATGATCTGAAAGAGGCTTTAAACTGGATAGTTTTGCATTCTTCTGTCTACTCTCCATGCTCTCTTTCTTCCCACTTTTTTCACATCCACTTCTATCAATGACAATGAGATAGCTAATTTTGCATTTGTTGTTGCCTTCTAGGTGAAGCTAGAGGGAAGGAATCTCTTAAATGAAAAACCCTGGTTTCATTTGGCCTTGTAATGCTTGTGTTCATTAGCAACTGTACAAAATTACTTGGCAAGCAGGAATATTTATTCTAATAGTGAACTTTAAGAGAATGAACTTGTAAAACCAGGGAGATCAAGTTAGTGCTACTGCGGGTACAAGTGCAGTACATGTGTGATACACTTCCAAATTAGTTTCACTATTCTGTGTGTTGATGCAGGGGGTAAATAGGATCTGGGCCTAATTTCTCCTTCTAATTTCTGGGGTTGGGAAGAAATAAATGGGCCCCAAATCTCTTAGAACAAGTTGTTGTGAGCAGCATTTATGCAGCTGTGTGGAGGGGGAAGCCTTTTGCTCACCTTCTTGCAAAGATCTAGTGACAGCTTAGAAATGTGCCTGTAAGAGTGTCTTGGTTCATGAAGCCTGAAGAAGTAAATGTCTTTTCGTGTGTGAGACAGTGAGAAGTATGCCCTTTAAATTAGGGAACTTACATATCATGCAATATTTGTGTCTGGTGTCAAGTCATTAGTCCATCTCAATCAACAGTATTAGATTTGCTGTTTGTCCTTCAACACAATTCCATAATTCCTGGAATGCTTACAAAAATTTTTCAGTAAGGATTGAAGAACACTAAATAACCTGCATATAGACACTAAACAGTAAAGGAGTCTACTCTCAAATTTTTATTCAGGATTTATTTGATTCATTTACCATGCTAATGGGGGGAGTGATGGAGGTGAAAAGAAAGATAGAGAAAGACCAACCAAATCTGAAATTAAAAGTTTAGAAAAAAATTGTCTTTTTTTGACATAATTGAGAATTCATATACAAGCTAAGTATGCACCATGAAATGGCACTGTTTCTCCATGCAGAAGTTTTCCTTATGCAATTGCCTTTTTGAGACACTCCTTGAAACAGCTCAGATCCTGAAGCACAACACAGTGAGCATCAGCCTAATACTTGCCAAGGACCTTGCAGATCATAGAAGTGAGTGGGTCTTTGACTTAGAGAGAAGTTAATTGTATCCATCACTTGTACAGAATGAAATTTTTTATGTTCCTTGCAAATGTAAATGCAGCTGCCTGAGAAACAGAGGATAGAAACATGTAAGTTGCAGTGAGTGAAGACTGGATATTTGAAGGTTTGTACTCAATATGTAAACTGTTTTCACTTATCGCCCAAGGTTTTCTGCCTGGCTCTACCACCATCCTTCAGAAAACACAGAGAACAAGTGTACTTTTTGAAAATCTTATCAA
>WBNO01010629.1:0-29262 GCA_013400575.1 Peucedramus taeniatus
AACTCCAAAATTTCTATTTCAGAGGTGCTGTGCTTTTTGAAGTGGATAACCTGTGTGGGCCAGGGTGCTGGTTCCCTGTGTGGTTCAGCACATTGGTAAGACGTTCTTAGTCTTTGGTCACCCAAATGGAATCACAGAATCCCCTGAGCTGCAAGGGACCCACCAGGATCACCCAGCCCAGCCCCTGGCCCTGCACAGACCCCCCACCAATCCCACCCTGGGCATCCCTGGCAGTGCTGTCCAAAGGCTCCTGGAGCTCTGGCAACCTCGGGGCCGTGCCCATTCCCTGAGGAGCCTGGGCAGTGTCAGCACCCTCTGGGGGAAGAACCTTCCCCTGATCTCCAGCCTGAGCTGCCCTGGCCCAGCTCTAGCCATTCCCTGGCTCCTGTCCCTGTCACAGCCAGCAGAGATTGGAGCTGTCCCTCCACTGCCCCCTGGGAGGAGCTGCAGATTTCTCCCTTCACTCCACCTCCTCTTTACCATTACAGTAAAGATGCTTTAGCAAGAAGCAAGGAAGTTGGCAAGTATGTGAGATGGGTTCAAGGAAGAATATGCTGCCTACCAATGTCTGTCTCCCAGCCTGCATTAGCTAGGTGCCTGCTGGGGCCGTGGGGCTGAGGTGTTGAGTTGCCAGATGTTCAAGTGCTCACAGGCCTGTTTGCTTCCTCACAGCTCCTGGTGGCAGCAGGGTCCCCCAGACATCGCCCAGCAGCTGAGACCTTCACTGTCCTCCCTCGGGGTGAGTTTGCCACTTGGGCTGACTTTGCCAGCTCTGTTCAGAGGCTTCTGACGCACATCTGGCACGATGGAGGCAGTGCAGCTTCAGGAACTTCTGCCCCTTTCCATTCTGTCTTGTAGGAGCTTGGAAAAGGATCATTTGCACCTTCTGCTCCCAGCTGGGGTGTTGAGTGGGATCCCACCTGAGTGGGATGCCTTGGTGCAGGACAGGAGCTGCACAGGAGCTGCTGTGACTCTTTTGAGCCTACACTGAGCAGCTGTGCTCTCCTGCCATAGCTGTAGGTACAGCTTTAAGGGCAAGGAACAGCCCATTCTGACAATGTGATCCTGAGATTATTAAATTGAATTTCTGTTCTGAGGATCAGTGTGGGATTTGTGTCTCAAAATAAGAACTTTTCTGGTTTGCAGGATGGTTTATTAGTTTATGTGGGTGGGTGAAAGGGAACTGGGCAATAAACCATGTGTCTGCTGTATGAACTTGTAGACAGTCCTGTTCCACCACTGCAGCTGGTGTGGCCACTCTTGGGTGCAGACCAAATAGCCAGTATTTTTTGGTACACCAGTGTATTAAGGAATATATTCAAGGAGATTCCATTTTGATTTGTGAACTTCATTGATTATATTCACTTATTTTTGTAAAGTTTGATTTAACTACATCATATGTTGAAAAGTTACCCAGAAATTCCTTACAGATTGTGTAAAACTCAGTTTATCTTAAAAAGTTGTACTGGGTTAACTTTCATCTTACTCAGTATCCTTCTCTTGGAATGGCAGAACTGTGAATCTTCCCATCTTTCTCTATAGTCCTGCTGCCTACTGAGGTACTTACCAATAAGGGCTTGCACAGTGCAGGGCAATATAAAATATCTGTGCAGGAGCAGCCACCAGTTAGTGTCTGTCATCTGCTTTCCCGTTTTCAAGTGGAGACAAGACTCATTTGGGGTTTTCCCTGTGTCCCTGTGTGTGTGAAATGCAGCTGCAGCCTCGTTAGAGGGCACTCTGGAATCACTCAGGGAGCTGAGCAGCCACATTCCCCAGCAGCTCTCCAGAGAAATCCGGCTGCAAACGTCCTTTGCCCCCAGAGCAGAAAGTGGGGATCTGGAGCTGGATTACCCTGGGTACCGGTGATCCAAGGCAAGGCTGTCTGTGCTGTGGGCTGATTTCATGCTTGTGCTCTATTGGGAGTATAGCAAAAATTTATTAGAGAATTCACTGCAGTTTTCCAAATGTGAATTAATGAACTTGCTTTTCTCATGGCCTTTACCACATAAACTGTCCTGATCCTAAATCTATATCCATTTTGGATTTTTTTTTGGTTGCTATTGTCTTTAAAAAAGTAAATCCTTGATAAAAATATAAGGTGCTTCCGAAATTCTTGGGTTTTAGCACCAGCCTTTCTACCAGTTCTGTCTGTGCCTTTGACTAACAGTTTGTCGTGTCTCCTTTCACTTTCCTTGTGTCAAAAAGAGGATAATGATTTTTACCTTGGGAGAATTAATCAATGTATATAAATGTGCTTTGAAATCTGAAGTAGTTTAGAATTTTTTTAAAATATAATTAAAATATTGAACAAAGCAGGAGTCAGAGAAGTCAAATTTAAGACCATGATTATTGTTCAGCTGCTTTTGTGGCGCTTCTGTTCTGGCAAGATTATAGGGCCAGATCATTTGCATTACTTTTGATTTCCTGATGTTTTTAGTTTTTTGTCCAAGGAACAGCATCCTTTATACGCAGGAGTCAGATTGTCTGTAAACACAAACATAAGCTCACCTTTGTCCAAACATATCTTGTTTTGCTTTCACAAAACCAAACCAAACCGGTGGGACCCAGAAGTTTTCTGAGCAATTAGCACTGACTCATCCCCACCCTGGGGAAGCTTGGCAGAGCCCAGGCCATGTTTCTGGGCTGGAGCCGTCCCTGCAGGGCACAAAGCTCAGCTCTAAGGTATGGCTCCACTCAGCCTCAGCCTCTGATCTCCCGCTGCTGTGGGAGCATGCAGGTGCTGGCTGGGTTCTTTCAGTGCTCCATGGGTGCTCCTGTGCCTCTCCAGGATGGGAGAGGAGGATGGAGGTGCTGTGACAGGGCAGGGACAGCTGTGCACAGAGCCAGTCTCTGGCTGAGCACCTCCTTCCAGATTGCCATGTGTGTCCTGCAGGGAGCTGTACTCCAAGGGGCAGCTTTATTGTCCACAGGGTAAGGACAGTAAACATTGACCAGAGTAGTGTTTATCAAAGCAGGTTCTGTGCTTCAGCCAGGAGACAGCACTTGCTTTGGAGTCCTGAGTCACTGTGCAGGGCTTCTATGAGCTCTGTTGGCCACGAGACTTCATTCTCCAATCAAAGCAGAATAATAAGAAAAAGTCCTGGTCAGGCCTTCTTTTTCCTCTCCTAGTTTTTAATCTCCTCTTGCACTTTCCCTTTCTGTCCCCCCAGAACTTTCCATCCCTTGGTAGCTTTTTGGCAAAGAAAAGCAGAGCCATTCCTGCTCAGGGGTTCTCCAGCATCCCTCTGTGGGAGAGCAGAAGAGGAAGAAGCAGGAGCTGCCTGAGCCACGTGGGTGGCTGCAGGTGTGTGGGAAGCAGCACCTGGGGAGATCCTTCAGCCTGTGAGGCAGCTGATGGCACAGGGTGACAGCCCCTGCAGGCAGGTCTGGGCTAGGCTGGGCTGGGCATCCTGCAGAGCAGCCCTGGGACAAAGGCAGGCACTCTGCACTTCCCAGCTCCCACTGCTCTCCTGGAGGGTGGCACAGCTGCTCTGGGCAAAGGGAGCAGCCCAGAGCTGACCCAGGCTGATATGTGCCCCCTGGATCCTTTCAGGGAGTTGGGAATACAGCAGCAGACAGGCAGGCTGGGATGGCCTCCCAGTGACTGCATCAGCTGGAATTCCTGAGGAACCTTTTATTTGTCTGGTTGGCAGATGGATTTTAAGGTGGAATGGAATACACAGGGACTCCTCTGGAAGAGATAAAAACTGTTGCTGAGCTTAAAGCGTCTCGTTTGTGAGACTGGGGATTGTGGTTTTTAGTGGGTTTGAAGAGTGTTTCTTGTACTCTTGTGATTCCTGTAAGTGACTTCAGGATTGACGCTGTGAATGGCAGAGGCTTCAGCCAAAATCTTCACTCCTTTAGTGTTATCCTCCATCCCATATCCAGATCCCTCTCGTGTTTTAGCAGTTTCAATGTTCTAAAAAATCATGGTAATCCAGGAGCCAGGGACATTTCAGACCATACTTAAGAGGAGCTCTACCTTGCTTGTAGGAAACGCTGCCAGTTTTGAGTAATATCTCCTCACAGAACATTTCTGTGGAACTGAAAGTTTTATGGTGATGGTGTTTTGGTTTTTGTCACTGTTTGAAGACAGCTGTGTTCTGTGGTGACATGTTTGCCTGAATTGGCCAATGCCATCCTGACAGCACAGTGTGTTAAGGGGAACTGTAAGATGCTTTAGCTCTGAAATCAGCTCCAGGTACAAATTAGAATTTTATTAACAGACATGGTTGCAGTACTTAGTCCCATCTATAGTTACAGTTCAGTGTTGTATTCAAGTTCTGCCAAACCCTGATTCTGGCTCTGGAGGGCCAGTACTGATTCTGGGCATTGTTTTGGGGCTGGTGGTGTGACTGGGGTTTCTGGAGCCCCTCCCTGCTGTTCACCTGCCCCAGAGTGATGCTCTGACTGGGCAGGTTCTTGTGCTGGGCTCAGAAGCCACTGTGGGACAATTTGTGTGTGATAAGGGAAGACCACAATAATGCAGAGTGTCTCCTGATTAAAAAAGAGTGAAAAAGCTCCTGCTGATAGAGGTTAAGGGAACAAATACAACTGTAAAAGCACATGAGAGTAGCATAGTGGGGAAAGCTTAAATTTTGGGCAGCTTTCTGCCTAATGTAATGAAATAATGGAGCAAGAACCACTTTTTCCTTTCTTTTTTTTTCCCTCTTGTTTCTGTAGGAGCCCTATGGGGCTGTCTGGCTGACTTGTGAGAGGTTTAAGCACCAAAAAGTAACCATTTTTAAGTAAAGCAAATGCAAAACTTTGGGTATATGCTTAAAACTCAACAGAAAACAAACAAACAAAAATGAACAAAAATTAAGAAAGTCTTTTATTTACAACGTCCAGAGCAATTTTAAAATACTCTTGTTCTATGCCTAAATAAATGGTTGTTTCAGCCAAAGAGAAGTCTTTCCTCATGATTTATTACACTAATCTGGATATAAGGCCTCTGAGCAGGATTGTCAGTTTATTAGAACAGCTTTCTTTCTCCTTTCAGATTTAATCCACATGTTGTTGTATCAACAGAGCCTTTGCTGAGTTATGAGTTATCCTTTTTTAATAATAATAAAAAAAAGTGAAACCACATGTTTTTTAACAGCCTTATTACAAAGAAACCTAGGATGACATAGGGAGAGGTGATCATCAAATGGTGACTCTGATTTGTAACTTCAGATTGGTAAAAGGGTGAAAAATGGCCCTTTGCCCTCTGCCTGGGGCAAGCCTGGCAGGGACAGGAGGAGGCAGCATTATCTTTGGCCAGGATTTCCGAGGTTTTTTCCCCAGCTTGTGCAGTGATGCTAAACATGCTCTTTTTAGTTAACTCTAATTTCCTTCCTTTTTTTTAAAGGGGAACTTATCTAGAGGCGTATGTAATTCACATTTCCTTCCTTCCTGTCTTCCTCCCCTGTAGAGAAGAAGTTCTTTCTTGGACCCCTCCTGTTTTCTAAGTGGGAAGGAATTACTCTCAGGAAACTCATGAGTTTGGTATTATTCCTATACTTGGTTTTGTGAAAAAACATTTATTTTGAGTATAAATGCTTGCTTGATACCTGCATGAGGGTTCAGAAGTGCACGTGAGAACTGCTCAGTGAAGCAGCTCACTACATCACATGATGATAACCTTTGCTTGACCCTGTCACCCACAGTCCTGCAGCATCAGGAATCAGTGCTGAAGCACCTCGGCACCTCCTGAACTGACAGCTTGGGACCCAAATGTGGCCAAAGGCAGAGCAGTTCCAGTATTGATGTTTCTGGTGCCAGTCTGGTTTCTTCAGCTAATGCTGGACTCCTGGCAGTCATCACAGTCTCCTTTAATTCTCAGCACAGCAGCTTCTGCCTCAAGTGTCAATAGAATCATTTGCAGTGGTGTGATTTTAAAAGAAGCTGCTAATAACGTCTTAAAACAGAAGGAACTGGTCTGGCATTTAAAAAATGTGGCATGAGCCTATTCTACTTCTCAGAAGTATAGAAGAGAGTTAAAAAAAGACCCACCCGAAAGTCTTAAATAGTGAAGGGGGAAAGAAGGTTGTGTCTTTGCTGCCAGAAGCAGATGCAGTGATAGCCTGACAGCGATACTGGAGCTCTGGAGAAGGAGAGGTCCTGCTCTATCAGACAAATCCCTTGGTCCATCTTGAATCACAGAATTTTAGACTGGTTTAGGTTGGAAGGGACGTTAAAGCTCATCCAGTCCTACCCCCTGCCATGGGCAGGGACACCTTCCACTGTCCCAGGCTGCTCCAAGCCCTGTCCAGCCTGGCCTTGGACACTTCCAGGGAGCCAGGGACCTCCACAGATTCTCTGGGCACCCTGTGCCAGGGCCTGCCCACCCTCACAGGGAAGGATTTCTTCCTAATCTGTAATTTTATCCCACCTTCTGGCAGTGTGAAGCCATTCCCCCTTGTCCTGTCACTACCTGCCTGTATTAAAAAAATCTGTCTTCCTCCTTTTTACAAGCCATCTTTAGGCCCTGGAAGGAGCTCTAAGGTCTCCAAGGAGCCGTTTTCTCTCCAGGTGAGCACCTGCAGCTCTCCCAGCCTGGCTCCAGAGCAGAGGGGCTGCAGCCCTGGAGCAGCTCCGTGGCCTCCTCTGGACTCTCCAGCAGCTCTCCAGGTCTTTCCGGTGCTGGGGCCTCCAAAGCTGGGCGCAGCACTGCAGGTGGGGTCTCATGAGGGCAGAGCAGAGGGGGAGAAAAGAAGACAGAATCCTCAACAGCTTGTGCAGATCCTCAGGACTGGCAGCACCTTTTGGTGGGAGTCAGACTGGCTTTGTCAGTGGCCAGGCAGGCAGAGCTGGCAGAGCCAGGCAGGGCAGGCAGAGTTGGCAGAGCTGTGCCAAAGCAGCAGACTGTTCCTGTATGAGGCAGCTGAGGAACAATCACCCCCCTGGCTGTGAACTGTTGGAGTGTTCCTTGCACAAGAAGGAAAACACCTCCTTTGAGTGTGGCTGTGGAATGCAGACTGGGGGTTGGGTTTGTTTTCATGCACACTGGCCTTGTGTCACTGCTGCTTTTTTCTCACAGGCTGAGCATACCTCTCCAATGTAAGATAAAGTAAAACAGATCTTGGGAGGACTGGAGTTTCCAAGTTCTCTGAGAGTCTCCTGTCCTCAAGTCTGCCTTTTAGCATCTGAAGTTCTCAGTTCCTTGGTTCTACTGGGTGCTCAGATTAGGTTTGTTTCCTTTACAGTGTGTCCCTGTTCCTGATGGCTGCTGGCCCTATTGCTTCTCAGAACAGCTTAGAGTGGAATCGTTTTGAGAGCAGTGGTAAATGAGGAGGAGATTTGGTTTGCAAGAAAAATGTCTTTATAGGTGGATTTTGCAGGGCACTGTACTATGTTGTGCTTTCATCTACAATATCTTTGGGCAACCTCACCCTGCTTTGAAATTGGCCATTCTTTGAGCAACTGATTGGATTGGAAAATTCCAGAGGTCCCTCCCAAACTGACTCTAGTTCTCTTTTCTTGTAGAGTTCTGGCAAAGATGCTTCTTTTGGCTTCATTTCCATCTCCTTTCCTTCATGCTCAACAGCTTTCATCATGTTCCCATCATAATCAGTTCTTTAAACTGAAGTGACGTGTAAACATGAGGAACAGCTTCTAAACTGTAACATGAGTTTCCTTCCCTCATAGTTTAGACTTTTTTTAATGCTGCCATATTCAGATTATATGAAAAATCAGTTTTCATTATTACTACGTATAAAGAGCTAACAACTTTTATTTTGTCTTCAGAGAGAAACGTTTTACCAGGGGGCAATAAAAAGAATAATTCTCTAAAAGTTAATAGGTTATGTTTTCAAATCAGCTTTGCTTCTGTGTACTCTTTGTTGGAAAGCTGCAGAAGAAGGAAAGACAAAAAGAAAATAGCCTTGTTATTTGGAATCTATAAGATGGTGTTGTTACTGCCTTTTTAGTGAATGTTGCATTTTTGCATTAAAAACTGGAGTTTAGGGAAAGATACTGGTTTTACGGATATTGGTAACTATTATCCAAACACTTTAGCTCATTCTTAACTTCATGCTGTACAGCATTTTGCTTAAAATTTCAGCAGTTGTTTAAGTTGCTTTGACTGGTAATGGACCTAGTAATGTGTGTTACTGCTGCAGGAGCTGTGTGTTGGGCAGGGATTGCTGACAGTTCGCTGGCTCGCCTGGAGTTATGGTTTGATTCTGGGGGCAGGGTAGGACAGCGGGGCAATTAAATGGAGTTCCATGTACCAGAAGTATAATTTATCACATGTGTTCTCCAAACTGGAACTGCCTGATCTCAGAATTGATGCCCGCTGTGTACTCAGACCTTAACCTCTGTGTTTAGATTGCCAATGTGGTGCCAATTAGTGGGACTGGGATGTGGACACTAAGGAATATAACTCACTTCACATGGGCTGCCAAACAACTAGCAGATGTTGAGCTAATGGGTCTTGGCTACTACCAGCCTGACTTGGATTTCAACCCAGAGGTGAAGGAACTTATTTCTCTCTCATTACCAATTCCCTTGTCCCGAGATTCGGGAATTCCATCAGCTTACTCTGGGAAATGATGTAAAAACATTTCCCCTCTCCCTGAAACCTGTTCCCAGGGTGTCTTGTACATTGCTTTATTTTGATGTTAATTTGCCACCTTTGGTATGTGTTATCCTACAGGGTAGGCTTCATGATCCATGGAAAATGAGGGTGTGAGCTCAAACATGCAGCTGGAATCCTGAACAGGAGAGCTCTGTGTGAGTGTGGGGTGCGTCAGGCACTGTCCTGCAGCCTGCTCAGAGCTGTGATGGAAAGCCTATCCTGGGATTCCTGTAACTCCTTTGAGTAACAGAGGCTGTAGGAAGTGATGGGGTCTGGCTTGCTGGGGTCTTGCCTTTCTCTGTTCTCATGACTGGATATTGTACACTCAAACCCTGGAAAATGTGTAACTGCAGGCTCAAAGTTTTCCTCCTGGTGCTGAGTCAGTGCTGGAGAATGGCCTGGCAGGTTCTGTGGCTTCTCTGGTGTGATTTAGAGGAGCAGGCAGTAGTTCTTACTCAAGTCACTTGGTCTGTTCAGCCTGGAGGAGACTGAGGGGAGACTCATCACAGTTACAACTTCGTGGTGAGGGGAAAGGAGGGTCAGCCCTGATCTCTGCTCTGGAACAGGGACAGGAGCCAGGGAACGGCTGGAGCTGGGCCAGGGCAGCTCAGGCTGGAGATCAGGAAAGGTTCTTCCCCCAGAGGGTGCTGGCACTGCCCAGGCTCCCCAGGGAATGGGCACGGCCCCGAGGCTGCCAGAGCTCCAGGAGCCTTTGGACAGCGCTGCCAGGGATGCCCAGGGTGGGATTGGTGGGGGGTCTGGGCAGGGACAGGGCTTGGACTCTCTGGTCCTTGTGGGTCCCTTCCAGCTCAGGGGATTCTGTCACAGAAGTACAAATACGATAAGGGAATCATTGTCTCCATAACCTCAGCAGCTTCAGGAACAGAGGCAAATGGGCTCAGCTGAAGGAACAGTAGCACTGAATACTGACTGGTCCCTAAATCCCATTTCATACCTCTCTGTACAGCCAGCTGACACATTTAATGAGTGTGTGCAATATTCGGGCTGATGCTTTTTGTTCTCTCTGCAGTAACTTTGTCTTTTGTTCTGTGAGGATTTAGCCTTTGACATAAAAATGCCATCTGTACAATTCTGTCCAGCATTCAGGTTTTCAGCAATTTCTTTACCTTGCTCATTTCCCACTGCAGTTCAAGGCAGTGTTATTCCCATAACAGGTGTTTAAAAAACAAAATCTTACTTAATGAGAAGTTTTCAGTTATAGCTTATTTTCTTACTAACATGCTGGTTTGACGTGTCAAACATGATCAACATCAACAGCGAGTGAGGGTTAAATAACTGTCGCAGCTATTATTCAGTGAGCAATGAAAATAAACTTCTTGAAAGGTCCTGTTATTTCTTGCTTTTCTTTGAGGTTCTAAAGAAAATATTTCATTCAGCGATGTATTTCATTCTGAAATTCCAAAGAGAGCAATTATTTTTAATTCCTTGGTATGGGCAGAACTGGATCTGTTCTGTGGAACAGATTCATCTTTCTGGATGTTTATGTATTTATTAAGGACAACAAAATAGAAGCAATTCAAACAATTATTCTGCACTTACATGATGAATAATAGCTAAATGCTAATTACCTTTCTTGAAGCATAATTAGCTTTCAAAATTTCTGTAAAACAAACAAAGAAAATGCAGCATGATAAACTAAGCAGTAAGCTGAAATACCTGCTTTTCGAGATAGGAAAAGTATAGAATAATAAGAAGTATGGAGCTTTAAAACAGGAAAAACAATGGGAGAAAACTGGCACCCCAGTCCAAGAATGACATCCTTGGGAAACATCTGGTGAAGGAATCTAGAGAGAGGAAGATAATTTTGACTTTCTTCTGGGAATTGTGCAGAACTTGGTACAGAATTGTACTGCCAGTTGTACACTTACAGATCCTGCAGAAGTAACCCAAGCCAAAAACTTAAGTGAAGTGAAATTCCTTGATTTGCAAAGGGAAAATATATCAGAATGAGGCAGCAGGTTGAAAAGAAACTGAAAGGAGCAGTGACATGGGTGAAACCTTTGTAGGGAGCTGAAGCTGATTTCAAGGCTCTGTGCTGCAGAGGAAATGCCTCAACTCTATCAATTGCTGTGAGAGAGAGAAGTTCTGATGTGAAGCAGCAGGAAAGGAAGGCTGGAGAGGCAGGGGCATCCTTCCAAAAGCTGAAGTCATGACCAAGTGAGGAAGATAGAAAAGAATAAACACTTTCAAAAGCTTTCAGAAAGTATAAAAAGTAACAGTTCTTTCCCAAATATGCTGGGAATAAGAAGCTTGTCCAAAAGCTTGAATAAACCTGTGGAGACCAGGGTGTGAAAAATCAGGAGGTGGAGCAGAAAGAAACACTGAATTTCTGAGGCATCTACATTGTGCTTGGTTTCCTTAGCAGAACTCCTCTCAAACCCAGCTACTAATTTAAGAATTTAAGAACTCAGTGAGGAATACCTGCCTGCAGGGACCAGGATGTCAGAGCCTACGAAGGAGTCAGGAGAGGAACTGTTGAATAATTAACACTTGTATGCAACCTTTAAATTAAAATCTCCTCACTCCTATTAAAAAACAGGGCTGATATGATGCCAACTTGCAAGAGAGTTCCAGGGAGCTTGGGGAGCAGCAGACAGAAATCTGGCTTTGTATTGTGCAGCGTTGTCAAAAGAATAATACAGATCAGAATGAGCTGGCACTTGATTTTATATGGATGTGGAGGAGTCAGCTTGTCTTTTGTAAAAGGAAGTTGCACTTGAGGAATCTTCAAGGACAAACATCTGGATTTGGGTGTTCCAGTGTGTGTGGTGTCCTCAGATATTCTAACAGCTCCTGACATGGTCCTTTGTCACAGCCCCTTAGAGCAGCTGCTTTCCTGGGGATCAGAGAATGTTCTTTAGCAAACCAGTGAGTGGTTAAAAGGTGAGAAAAAGTGCAGCAGTGGTGGTTGTTATACCCAAGAGCAGTTACCATGAGAATGGCAGGGGAGTCTTAGGAGACCTGAGGGAGGCAATGGATAGAGAAATAACGAAGTCTGAGGGAATTCAAAGTTTTGGCATAGTCAGATCTAAAGCTGCAGAAGTACCTACCCTCTGGTCCTGTGGGATTGGAAAACAAACCGGCAGGTTAAACTTTGGGTCAGTAAATGTGGAGAAACATGTGAAAAAACTATGGCTAAAGGAGGTACTGCCTCCCCCAGGAACACATCCTGGGACAGTTTGCAAATGCAGAACATCTGGGCCTGAACAAAGGAGTGGGACAAAAGATAAGCATTTGTTCCCCATTTGTCCTTAATTCCTTAACCAAAATTATGGACATCACATGGAAGTTCAGGAAAAAGAAAAACACTGCTTTGCCTGCTGAATACAATGTGGCACCTGGTGCAGCATGACTCTGGTGCTGAGGGTTTGCAGGAAGTGCTTGGATCCATTCTTGGAAGAAAGGGTCAACAAAGTCTCTGTTGTACCAGTACAGAAGACCTGGCATGTGGAAATCTTAAACTGCAGGCTGCTGTAGAGTCAGAGGAGGAGCTGGGGACACAGCTCCCAGTTGTTTCCCTTAGGCCATTGTCTGAGACATGGCACTGGCCAGGTGAAGGTGTGATCTGACCTGGGAAGGCTCCTCTTCAGTGCGGTATTCTCCTGAACTGCATTTTATTATTTCTGTGCTTGCCTGTCGAGAGGACTCTCTCCTCTCTCAGATGCTTCTCTTAAAAAAAAAAAAAAAAAAAAAAAAGATATTTTTTATGAAAACACACTTTTTTGTCTTTTTTTTCATATAGTACATTGAGTTTTCATGTGTGTAGCTTCAGTTTATTGTGTTTGTCTACAGACTGCTTGGACAGAAAATAGAGCTGCTGCTTAAGTATTTCCATATGTGTTCAGCCATATTGCTCAGCTATATTCTTCATTTAATATAACTTGTAAAAATAAACATCTTTAAAGTGTTATTTTTATGTGTTGGTGAAGAGTTAATGGAATTAGAAAACGTTCCAGACCAGTGTCTGTCCCCACTGTGGATTGTGAGGAGGCCATGTTATGTCCTGCTAGTTTTTAAGCAACCTACAGCTTCATGTCTAGGAATTTGAAGGCAAATTAGTTGATCCCTCCAGGAGACTTTACTGAACACAATCCTCCAGACATTTAAATGCAACACAAGACTTGAACATTCACAAGTTTTCCATTTATGAGGGAGTTGTTTGTTAAAAGTGGAGAGAACAATCCAAGCCCTGCCAAGTACATGCTAGGCTTACACAGCCCTGCTGGCCTCAGACAGAACGTGTTGTCAATTCTGGTTTATTTAGGGCAGATTTGCAAAGCTGGTGTGTTGATATGACATGAGGGAGTGTGTGATAAGTCCCATCTGTGCAAGCTCCATTTCCTATAGGCTGCCTTGCACAGATGGCCTCCTCAAGGATGGTTTTAATTTCACACTTGAAGCTGAGAAAGCCAGGTTTGAGGAGATGTGCTGTAAGTTGATTAAGGCACTTGAAAACTCTTCATAGATAAAAATGTTGCCGAAGGGGTAAGTGGCAGGAAGGAGAAGTCATCTCTGTCTCCTGACTCAGTCCATGTCCCCCCACCTTTTCCCGTGGAGCAGGTAAAACTGCCTCCTCTCTTGATTCTGTCTGGGGAATTGAACTGTTTTATCACTGCAGGAAGAAGTTACTGGGAGTCCTGACATGGAGGATGTTTGCTCCTCATCTTCTGTGTGAAAACATGCTTATTTGGGAATGCAAATCATGCTAGGTCTCATTTTTTCTCCTTTCTAGTTCCCAGCTTTTCCATCACTAGTAGAAGTGAATGAAATAGGAACAATGAGGTGAAGTTAGAAGAGCCCAGTACTGAAGCAAGGTCTGTGGCCTTTATGTACAAGAAGAAATCAGTTCTAGAATCCTGCAGAGTGTGGGAAGAACCTTGAGATGCTCCAGGAGCCTGTTGAGTGTTCCTGGTTAAAGTTAGCCTTGGTGTGTTTGTGCAAAGTACCAAAAGCAGGCTGGAGACAAGCCTTTGCTTTTCCCCTGTTGCTCTCTACAACTCCCTGACAGGAGCTTGTGGGTCGGTCTCTTCTCCCAGATGACAAGTGACAGACAAGAGGAAACAACCTCAAGTTGTGCCAGGGGAGATTGAGGTTGGATATTAGGAAATGTTTTTCATGGAAAGGCTTGTCAAGCATTGGACCAGGACTTTACCCACCTCCCTGATTCCATGGTGTGTAATGTTGAGATGCTGGGATGCTCCAGAAGGACCTCATGGAGTTTGCTGATGCATGATCACCCTGTGACAGTGTGTCAGGAGCACGTGGGACTTTGTTTAGGTTCAACTCAGAGGTGAAACCAATAGATGGTCATCAAAATAACAAAGAACTTGTATGAAAATTCAAGTCACTTTTGCAGATTAATATTTTTAGCACTTCCTTTGAGGGAAGCTGCCCAGAGGGCCCAATAGAAAGAGAGATGCTCAGGAGTGAGGGAATCTGTGTGACTTGGAAGAGTCTCCTCAAAGGAAATATTACCAAAACCACGGTTTGTTAGTGATGGGGTGAAAACCCTGGCCATGTTGGTGTGCCAGGGTCTGCAGAAGATATGCTGGTGCACGTGTTGCTTTTTGTGACGGAGAGACCTGGGTAACCTGTGATCTGCCAACCCTTGGCTGAGATCAGCCTTCAGCTGGAAAGTGAGAACCTCTTGGTCAATAAAAAACAGACCAGGGTGGCAGAAGAAGCAAGGATTTAGATTCCCTGCCCTGGTGTGTGTTCAGGTTTGATGATGATGATGGTAAGAGTGCAACAATGTTCTGTGGAGCTGCTGGGGACAGGAATGACCTTCAAACGTCATCCCGTGGTCAGTATCTAGTCCTGCATTTTGGTATGCAAGGCACAAGTGGGATGAAGGAAATCTGTTCAGTAGCACCCTGTGACAGCAATAGCTGTGGCTGCAGGAGGACTTTAGGGCCCCCAAAGAAATTTAGGTTTGACCCTCTAGGTGTTCTTCACTGAGTAATTGCAAATTGAGGGTTTTCTGGGGCTCTCAACTTGGCCTCATTTTCAGAGATTTTAATGAGAATGGCAAAGCCACATCCGGGTATGGAAAACATAGGTGTTTCAGAAATGGAGGAAATGCTTATGAAGGAAGTCTCTCAAGTAATTCAGTCTGTAATTTCCATCAAGGAAATATCTGCTGAGATAAAGTTCTGTGAAATTATGAACAATTTCAGATCACAAGGGCATTACAGTCCTGCTGTTGGGGTTCTGTAAGCCTGGCTTATAATGATTTATGCCTTTTCTAGAATGGAAAATAGCTTGGAATCAACTCGTGTTCATGTGTTTCAGTATTTGCCTTCTGCTGCTGTGCTGCGTGTGTGTTGTGGTGTTTCATTGCATTTTTTAGTCTCTTTTGGATCGTGTTTTAAATGCCACCCCTCCCCGTGGTGCTCCAGTCCAGGAGAACGACAGTGCTTATGGGTCTGTGAGTGATGCCCTGAGTCCTGCATCTCCTCCCGTTGCCTGGAGTGAGACCAGACACTGTATTTTGAATTAAGGGAGTGAAAAGTCCCTGGGAGGAAGTGAAGGTTGACATCTCCTGTGGCTCTGTGCTCCTTAGGGCTGGTCAGCCCAGGATCTGTGCAGCCGGCAGGGAGAAGTGTCTAGGGCACGAGTCTAAAAAAGCATGAGTTGTATCCAAAAATGAAGGCTCTCCTAGAAGTGTGTGTCCTTTGACAACAGGGCTAACTGTAGTAGATGGCTTAAACAAAGTAGAGGAGAAAATGAGGCAACGTACCCTGCCAAGAAAGGACCTGGCTAAAACCAAATCAATGAATTCAAATGTTTCTATTTAGTAAACAGTGTGGAATTGCTTTCAGAGCTAAGTCCTTGAGAGCGCTTTCCCCATTTCCTGTCTCTTCTGGCATTGGTTTCCATTCCCTGTATTGTCGTTACAGCACTTGTCAAGGAACTGCTGAGGTTTAACCATGGACAAACCAAACTCTGTTGTATGTGCAAGGAGATTTGCCAGAACCCTCGAGGCAGAGTGAGGTGCAAAGCGAATATGCTTCATTTTTCCTTCCACCTCCCATCTGTGCTTGCACAAAACCCCATGGGGATGTAGTCAGACAGCCCTGCCCAGCAGGAGACAGGCAAGATCCTGGTGACTCTGCTGCCCTGGGGATGCAGTAGAAGACTGTGGAATACAACAGGAGGCTGTACTGAGGTGGCTCCAGTCTGTTCCAGCTGACAGAACATGCAATATCTCTTAGTTGAACATGTGCTGAAACGGTTCAGTAGATGCATGTACTGGATCTGTTTCAGTGAGCCCAGGATGGGTTTTGAGGTGGAGGAGATGCCCTTCCCTGGTCACCAGTGCATGTGTCAGTGTGACTTTAAAGAACTGGACATGCCTGTGTTCTGGAAATGATGGCTGAAGTGCTCTGTGTTAGTGAGTTGAGATCTGAAAGGAGGTTTCTTGGGAGCTTTGGACTCATCCTTGCCAAAGTAATGGAATAAGCAGGTGTACTCATAAAGCTTAATTTATTCTTACTGTTCCTCTAATTGCCAAAAAGGAGCTGGCAAGTACCCAAGTGCCATTGAACCATCTGTAGATGGAAATTCCATTTCATTCTGTGGAAGATGGATATCTTCTATTTCCTGTTAGCTCATCCAGATTCTTCACGTTACTAGGAAATATTTGTGTCATTTATAAGCATTAATAAACTGCAGCCTTGGATTACGGAGCATTCATTAACATTAAAAAAATACAAAGGAATAAAAAATAAAAAAATAAAAAAATGAGAGTAGTATAGAGGTCCTCTTTCATTGATCTGTGACCGGCAGAAATGTTGCTTGTCTTCCTGAGCTATAACAATGCAGCAACACCAAAGCTGCTTAATTACTCCATTACTTAATTTAGTGATTGAGATATGGAGTAAATGCAGGATAGAAATAAAGTACATTTTCCAAATATCCACTTATATTGAACAGAGCAAGATGAATGGAAAACACAATTAATGCAGGATATCGGGTAGGTTTGAGCCTGACCTAATAGTGCCACCAAACCTGTGTTTCTTTCAAGTATTTCTTAACTTCAAGATTTAAAAGTAAATTTTGCAGATTGATGTGAAGGGCTTTGATGGGGCCTTAAGGAGCATTTTTGAATCAGTGGGACATGGAAATTGTATAAAGGTTTTTTTGACTTTCCTTCTTTGCTCTGTGACAGTTGCATAGTCAGTTCTGATTAATATAATACAGATAAAATGGAAACCAGGACTTTTCTAATTTAACTCGTTGCTGAAGATTAAACCCTCTCTTGAATTTAGTCTGTAATTTCTGGCAATGTTCCTGCCCCACTGCTAGATGTGGCCGGGTGCAGGACATGGATGTTCCCAGCACTGCCAATCTGCCAAATTCCCTGGAGAGCCCTTGTCCAAAGAGCTTCGGGAGGTTAAAAGGATAGGTTAAAGGAAGGTTTAAAAGGCTCCCTGAAGTCCTTTCCAGGCACATGCTCTCATTGTTCTTATAATTGGAAAGGATTTAAATGACAGTCCATGCTGGTGGCAGACTCAAAGCTCTTCTATTCATTTGATATTTATTAACTCCTTAAGAAGCAGCAGTATTAAATGTAGAGGAAGGTACACATTCAGTTTCTCCAAGGCTGAGGACTTCTTTTTCATCATTTTGGGCTACAGATTAAAATAATGAAAAAAGGCATGGAGGGCTTCAGCAGATTTATTTAACTGAAGCCTTACTCTTTTCTGCCTTTGGGCAGATGACCTAGAGAAGTTTATTGGTAGATGCTACAATGAATGCCTGATGATTCTACTGTCTTAAAGATACCAGGATTTATCCCATTGTATCAGCAACTACTGCTGAAATTCATGGAAAGGATAGCAAGATCTGAACTCTCTTACAGCCTCCCCCAGAACTCAGCATTCATCTCTCCAAATCCTTCAGGTGTACCAATAAATGTGGTGAGCCATGTGCTTGGGATACTGGAAATCCATGTACTTCCCAAAGCTTTCCAGAACCATCCATATTCAGATTCTTCTTAATCACAGAAATTGATTAATCTGGTGTGCTTGTGTCTGTTCTTTTTCTGGAAACATTAGAACAAAAGAAATTGCTGGAGTTTTTCATCTGATGTAACAGCCAAAAGAAAATAAAGGAAACTTCCCCAGAGCCTTATATTGATGAAATCTGATCTTTTAGTGTTCCTGAAATATCTGCTGATCAAAACTCCGTTCTTCTGAAAAATGGCTCAAATTTAGAAGTCTGTCCATTCTCAACATTCAATTCTGCATTTTGTTTCTTTGTTCTCAGCTGCTTTTCAGCTCTTCTGACATTTCAGTGGGATGGGGCTGGGTTTGATGTTGCGGCTCCCATCTGCTGTACTGTTCTGATTTGAGAAGCAAAACCAGCGAGACATCTTAAGTCAGAAATACAATTTATTAGAAAAAAGGAAAATAAAACAAAAAGGAAACAAAATACATGCAATAAGGAGAAAGAAAACCACTGACAAAGTCAGAATATAACCTGACACCCTGTTGGTCAGGGTGTTGGCAGCAGTCTACTTGCAATGGTGGCTGCAGTCCTCCTGGAGTAGCAGTTGTGGCTCTGTTGAAGCAGTGGTCCTGGAGAAAAGGTGTAATCCTCTGCTGAAGATCCAATGGTGATAGATGGGCCTGTTCTTCCTCTGGGAGTCCAGTGGAAAGGCTGACTTGGTATTCCAAGTCTTAGGTTTTTTATCCAGGTAGAGAGGCTTGGCTCCTCCTCCTGGCTGGAGCATTTCCCAGTGGGATGAAGGAAGTTTTATCAGTGGTACTCAAATGGCCTATTAGCAGAAGACTTATCCCTGGTCATGGAAGAGATAAGGAAACTGCTTTTTGATGGTTTCTTATCAGCTGGCTTATCAACAGAAGATCCCCCATCCCAGTTCTAACCGATGGTAATAGAATAATACACCTGGTTATATCTTGCACTGCAACCCATGACATGTACACAGTTGGTTATTAGAGAAATAAGGAACAGGAGATAGGAGGGATTGTGACCAATCTCTTCTAATCCCAGAGTTGTGGAGCTTCAAAATAACAGTGGAAAGATTTAGATCTCTCTAGATCCATCATAAGGAGTTACTTTTTCATGCACCATGGATAAGTTGTGGAAAGTTGTGAAAACTTTGGAGACGAGACATGACTCAATGATTCATCAATCTAGAAGAGCCATGGGAAGGCAGGAAATGCTCTGCTATCCCATGAAGCATCTTCATGGTCTTCTCTGCAGTAACCCAGCCAGGAGCTAACAGAAAGAACTGGTACCTTTGGGGAACAGAAAAACAAAAAAAAAGAGATGACAAAAAAATAAACACATTATAAAATATAGATCAAAGAGAGTCTTAATCCTTATCTCTAGGCAAGAAGATGGGCCTCCTACCCAAAGTGTTAAACATTAACATACTGTTGTGGGTTTATGTGAACCCTTGGTCTGAAGGAGGGTACCTCATTCTGCACAGCTGCCAGTGTAAAGCTGACAGAAACTTGGCATACTGAAATGAGATTTGTGGGTTTTACACTGGTTTGACATGACAGCTCTGCTCCAGTCCTCTGCCCCGATGGTCAGCTTCATCAGCTCCATGATTTTCTGGGCTGCTTCACTGATGTGTCAGTAAATTCACCTTGAGGGAACAGTTCCTTTCTGCAGGAGGGGAAGAGTTTTTAATGGGCCAGTGTGTGTTTACAAAGGGTTCATCCCTGGATTTAATGCTTTGTCCCTTTGATAAGCACCTGTTTATTTGGATGTTGTGGCCAATCCCTATTAGTCAACAAGTAAAAGGGAAGCTCTGGCCTTTGGTTTCTCCCACAGCTGCATCTGCAGTGGCTGCTCTGATTTGGATGTCAGATGGTGCTTCACAGAGGCCTGATCAGATCCTGGTCGGTGCTGAAATGGATTCTGTGCTTGTTACAGTGGTGGGAGCCCTACATGAGGAAAAGCTGCTGGCGCTTCTGCTCTGCTCCAGTGAACTGGAGTGAACTGGAAAGGATGAAACAAATACAGAAAAGCAGTTTGGCTAGCCAGCCATTTTCCGTGTTTCCGTTGCTGCCATGTGTCCCTGGAAAAGGGTCGCTTCTCCCACATATGTGTCTTTAAATATTATGTTCCTCTGGCTTTTTTTTTCCTTTTAATCAACTTCAGGCCTCTTGTTTTCCCCAAAAGCTTTAGTCTGTGTCTCAGTTTTGCCCTCCTCAGTATCCCTGGTGAATTCTGCCTTACAAAATTTGTGGACATAAATTGACCCATCATTAATATGAAAATAAAATAACAATGAAGAGACACTCCCAGATCCCTTTCAGTCTTTGGTGTGGTCTGTCTTAAGACCATACCCATGGTAGTGAGGGACTTGGGGCTCGTATGGGGCAGTACTTAAAATCCAGTGGTGAGGTCATGGTCTTCACAGAAATTGGATCTGGAAATTGTCTTGCTAACACGTTTAATCCATTTCCTTGCCATTGTCTGATTCTTTCCTGCAGTCCCAGTCTCTCATAAAATACCCACGCAAAAGCGCTTCCACTGTTTCCCTGAGGACTAATTCCTTATATTGATTCTCACTTTTTCAGAATTTTTTTCCCAGATACTCAGCCTACCTTTTGCTCTTAGTTAATTTCCTTGCTGCTGTGCCTGTCTGCTGGTGTGGTCTTTGGTATTGTCTGTGAAATCCAGGCTTGCACCCTTCAGGTTGGGTCTCCCACTTTGCTCAGGTTCTGCCTCCACCTGTCTCCTGATCCTGGAAGAGTCCTGAGGGGCAGCACCCATCTCTGCTCTGGGACAGGGACAGGAGCCAGGCTGGAGCTGGGCCAGGGCAGCTCAGGCTGGAGAGCAGGGAAAGGTTCTTCCCCCAGAGGGTGCTGGGCACTGCCCAGGCTCCCCAGGGAATGGGCACGGCCCCGAGGCTGCCAGAGCTCCAGGAGCCTTTGGACAGCACTGCCAGGGATGCCCAGGGTGGGATTGCTGGGGGTCTGGGCAGGGACAGGGCTTGGACTCAATCCTTGTGGATCCCTTCCAGCTCAGGAGATTCTGTGATGGTGTTGGCTTAAGCAGGCTCTGCAGCAGTGTTTTTCTGGTGAGATGCCAAGGGTTCAAGGAGATGCATGTAGGACCCACACAGCTGGGATCTGCTTCTGGAGCACTTGTACATGTGCAGCCCAGAACACAGATTTTGACAGAGCCTGTGTCACCCCATGTTCTGTGAACTCCCTGGAGCCACCCCATGATGATGTGGTCTTGGTTATCCATTTATTTAAGAATATTTCTCTGCAGTGTCCCTACTTCACTTTTTTTCTCAGACTTCCTTTATTTTTCATTGGTAAGCTTGAGGTTACACAGGGTTACTTTGTTTCTGTGGCCATCTGCCAAATTATTTGAATAAGGATCATCTGCTCAATTTTTTATTGTATAATTGATTTCTTCAGAGTTGTCTAAGAAAGATGCAGCCAGCAGCAGCATCTTTCCAAAGGATTCTCAATAAATATTAACGAAAAGATTTTGAATTATGATGTTTTACCTGAATTTTACAGCTTTTAAGAAAAAAAAAAAAAAACACGTTCTTTGAGTTCTGGGGAAGGTTTATTTGTCAGGAACCTGTCTGTGGTTCACTGATTGCTTAAAAAAAATCCTAAATTTATTGAAGCCAATTGCAACCATAAAGAATTAAGTTGATATGTTTTCATCAGCATTCAATTTATAATGTAAATCTCTAGTTGATACCAAGAGAAAAATGTGCAGTAGGTGTTGTGTTACAAACTCAGTATGAAAAGTGTTTCAGGATTAGAAAAACAGTTAGCTTTGACACTGACCCCTGTGTTGCACTGACATCTAAAAGCAGAGTACTGGGAGAGATGGAGGAGTTAATGTGTAACTCATTCTTTTTTGTGTCTCCATCAGTGTTTCTGCCTGTAGGTGTGGACAGAAGCAGCCAGCAAATACTTGCTAGGACAACATATCCCATCTTTGTTTTTAGCATGTATGTTAAAATAATTAGGCTTTCAGCAAGAGCACTGGTGGTGTCTGAGCCTTGAGCTGCCTCCAGAATATTTCTTCCCCTTTGCTGACAAGGTTAAATAGTGAAATTACTTTCGCCCTTCAGTTTATTTTTACTGGTGTATTTTATCTCTGCCTTATATGATAATATTTCTTCAGAAGTGATAATGCTTGGCTGAGGTTATCAGCATAAGCTATGGCAGGTGGGAACTGAAATTAAATTTGTTACTCTCTATGCAACTAAAATTTTGCTCCTGTAAAAAGAGTTGAAAGAATCAGAGTGAAGTAAAATGTTTCAGTCCATGTGTTCACTGGAAAAGCGTGTGATGGGGGATGCTGCTCACTGAGAACTCCTGTTCAGCAGTGCCCTCTGCAAGGGAGGAAAGGCACAGGTACATATGATGGGGATGGGTGAGGTTAAGCCCTTCTCTGTCCTGGGAATCCTCTTGCCTAGCCTGGTACAGAGGAAAAGTGCCTCTGGCTGGGCCTTCCTAAGCTGTGCTCAGGTAAGAGCTGATGTGTGTGCTCAGTGAAATGCATGTTTTCTGGAAAGGAATACAAAGCCTGTGCCATGAGATTCTGAAGTGCCCCATTCTGAAAAGAGTGATGCAACAGTCCTGAACATGTCTGTGCCAGCGTTCAGAAAGGTCCCAGCAGCTAGGCAGTGCCATTGTTCCTCGAGGGAGGTGCTGGCACTGAGGGCTTTGGGAGATCTGCTCTGGCAGTGTCCTCAGCACCCTGTCCCCACAATGTGCCACATGGACGCAGGGGAGAACACCCTTCCCATTTTGCAATGGGAAATGGCACCTGAGGTTCTTTGTCCAAGTTACTGAATTGAGCCAGGTTACCTCAGTTCAGTGATGGCTGGGATTCTGAGGACAGTCAGACCAACTGCACGGCTTCACTTGTGCCATTGGCCCCGGGTGTTGCTCAGGCTGTAAATGCAGCAGTTTTAGGTAACCTAAGCTCCTGCTTTTCTTTAGTGATCCCTCATTTGCAGGAGCTGGAGCTGTAAAGGACACTGCCTCTCCCGTGCTTGCAAGCATTGTTCATGGGATCTCCAATACTGATGGCAGCCTTCAGGAAGAGGGAGCTTTCCTGTCACTCAAGGCCACCTGAGACTCCACTAGTCCACACACAGTAGGAATTATGTTGTAAAGGGCCTGCCAGAAGGGTTCCTGACTTTGTTCTGCTTGGCTGTAAGTGCAGGGAGGAACTGCACAGGATAGAAGCTCTGCAGTCAGGATGCTCCTGGAAATGAGTGTTCTTTTCTGGCTGCCCTTTGGCTCCAGGAGCTGCTGTGTCCCCACCACTGCAGCCGATGTGCAAAAGGAAAGGAGTTTTTTGCCTCTCATGTACTCTTTCTATCTTAAAACACTCATATCAGGTACTGCTACTTCCTACTGGAAGAAGTTGTGTTGAAAATTGCTAAAGACCATCAATCCATTTTTAAAACCCCTCACTTGATTGCAGGGTATTTACTATTTACTATAGATTGGGCTATTTACTGCCCACCCAGGATGATGGAGGAACAGTCCTATCCAGGGAGGATACATTAAATTTGTTACTTATTTGTTCTGTCAAACAAGTGGAAGTGAGACATGTACAGCAGTATCATTCTGAGCTGGAGCTTGGGCACCTGTTCCAAGAGTCACATGAAAATTGTGAGAGTTGGTGAGAATAAATGGTATCACAGAACTACAGACTGGTTTGGGTTGTAAAGGACCTTAATTATCATCTTGTTCCAACCCCCTGCCATAGGCAGGGACAGTTTCCAGTAGATATGATTTAGAGTCAGCTTTTGGTGAAGTTGTGTTGATCAGATTTCAATCACATTAGAGTTTCTGTAATCCTCCTAAGCATAGGTTTGTAAGCATTTTTCTAGAGGTCTCAGTTTTTACTCACTGTGTGCAGTGCTAATCTAATATTGGGATTTTGGAAAGACATTACTTGTGAGATGCTTCCAAGGTCTGGAAGTAGTTTTTAAGAATTATCCTGGGGCAGAGTCCTTACAGAAATAAAAGGCAGTCACATGCAGTATTCCTAGAGGCTGGAAAAATGCATAAATGCATTGCTGCAATTTTTAGTAACAGTCTGTGAGCGAGATCCAGAAAAGTCCATTCTTGGCTGAGGCATTCATGTTAACGGAAGGGTTTTCAAAGAACGCTCTGGGAAGTCATTTCAGGATACATAAAAGTTGTAGCCTGGAAGGGGGCTACATGCATGTGGTTTTCACAGGGGCAAAAATCCTGGCTCTTTGGAGCTCCTGCAGAAGGGAACATGATGTTCTTTTCAAAGAAGGGCACTGAAAGCACAGCTGCTCCCCAGCACCACAGAGCTCAGAGCATGCTGTGCAGCTGCAAATAGATGTGATGAGGGGGTTGTTGTTGGGTTTTGGTTGGGTTTTTTAAAAACTAAAGCTATGGTCTGAACTTGTTTACATCAGTGTTTGTACAGTCTTATAGTTCCAGCCAGTGTACACCATATAGAAACTCCACAGGACCCACAAAACAGCTGAACACCTTTGTCTTCGCAGCCTCCTTTCCTTTGGAGGAAAGGAGACTCCTCCTGCACTTTCCCTGGGTATGGGTTATTGAGGATGGGCACTGGCACAGGCAGCCCTAGTAATAATCAGCTAGGGGTGATTCTGGTTCTGGCAGAAGATGGAGGACAAGCTCCTGCCCATTGCCATGTGTGGCCCAAGAGTAGCTGTTTGTGACAGCACTCTGCTCCCTTGGAGTTCTTCTTCCTCCCTTCTATGTGTGTCCCTCCCAGATCAGGATACTCTGTCACATGTATATGATTCTATTAACTAATAAAACAGGATTCATTACTTAGGGTGATCTCTTGGAAGCATGTTTGCTGCTGGCTTGCAGGTTCTGGTTTTCTTTTTTTGTTTTCTGTTTTTGTTAATTTTACCAGTGAAAGACTTTCTCTCTTGAGCTGTCAAATATCAGTGTAAAGGTTTAGAGATTTGATTTCGGTAAGTCTGTGTTGAAAATGGAGTTAATTCTGCCTTGAGGCAAGAGAGGAAGATTAGATGAGCTTGTAAGAGCCCTTCCAGCTCTGCTTTTCTCTGATTCTCTAATGTTTTCCTGCCACTCATTATTGACATCACAAGTGCAACTGCCTGAGAACGTGCCACCGTAACAGGGCTGCCAAGCAAATTCAAGTGACAAACTGTATACTCAATACAAGCTTGTTCCCAAGAATTTTTCAACATTTTCCAGCATGAAAATAAAAATAAAGAAGATCAAGGAATTATATCTGTATTTCATTTTCAGTTTGGTCAAATTGGTCAATCAGAATCTGACAGTGTAGAGGACTTGGAAAGAAGGTTATTGTCCACTCAGCCATCTGGAGGAGAATATCAAAGGTCCCTGGAGAGGCTGTGTTGTGCAATAGCCAAAGCTCATGATTTACCTTCAGGAGCTGGGGATAGGAAACATGTGGAGGGTGAAGGCAGGATGTAAACAGTAAAGCATGAAAGAAACACTAAAGCTGGCCTGGGTGCAGCCTGATGTGAGTGTGAGATCAGGCAGGGAGGGTTGCGTTACTCAAACAGGAAACTGGAGGGACATTTCTCCAGTGTCTATCCTTCCATTATCAGCTATTTGTTAGGCTGGGCTGATAAGGAGGAGACATTTGTCCTCTGGCTGTAGCGCTGTCATTCCTGGGACAGTCTGGCAGAACCACAGACTCACCCTCCTGTCTGCTCCCATAGGACCACATCAGAATCACTGGTTTGGTCTGGTAAAGCCTGAAAGAAGCAACCAGTCCTTCAGCCCCAAGAAAGGGAAATCTTTGTCCACCATTTGAGCTGATCAGAGCCAGATGTGTTGTGAGCAGGACAGCAATAATAGATGCCCAAATTATGAGGCTGTGCCTGTCACATATGCTATGCAGAGTATTAAGACTTTCTGAAAGATTTTTTTAGTGAAGGTCTCTTATAATAGCTTGGATAGAATTGAATAGAAACTCATAAAGGCAGAAACAGAATTGTTAGTCTTTGGCTGTTTTTCCAGAAAAAAAATCTTCATTCAGCAAGAAGAATATTCTAGTTGCTGTGCCTGAGGTCTGGGGGTTCCTGTGCCGTGGTGATAAGGGATGCACCCACAGCTCAGGAGTGCAGTGTGTGCGTTGTATTTGAAACAAGAGCAGGGAAGTAGATGATTGTATTTGTATTTCAGAATCACTTCTGAGAGTAACTGCCTTCACCTGCCATGTCTGCAGTATTTCATCTCACACAGCTGATGTGTGGGAGGCAAATACCGACCACCTGATTTTTGGGACAAGTCCATTAAAAGTTTTAAGCCAGTGGTGTTTCTCGAATGGGAATTCTTTTCATACAGCTGGATGAAAATTTCTCACAAGTTTTCCCTGAAGCCACTTGAAGTCCCCTTCTCCAAAGTGGGAAATGAGTCTCGTTAGTGGAGGAGTCACTTCAATTTAATGTGGTGAGCTGATGGGAGAGGGATAGAAAATGCCTAGTGCTGTGTTAGAAGTTTTCTGAGTCCTGTAATGAGGCATACAACCCTCCAAACCGTCTTGTTTTATCAAGTAGTTGGTGTTGTTTCTGGCAAAATGCAGCTGATGAAATGCACAGCTTGGCTCTCCATGCAAAGGGAGCCCTTCAGAGGAAGCGGGGAGTCCTCACCATGAGTAACTGATTAGTACCGGGTTGCGAGAACTCATAAAACCATTTGGAGTTGGTTGGAGAAGTAAGAAATAAAATTAAAAACTAGAATGAATTGCAGATGTGTGTTGTAGATTTTAAACTGGGAATCCTGAAACTACTTGCCTAAGCTGAACCACATTAAGGGCTTGAGAAACACCAGGTCCATGGGAATCCTGTGCTGTTGGCATGGTGTCCACAAGCCTCTGTTTGTCAGGCTAGACACCACATTTTCAGCTAGAGACTGTTTGGGTTCCAAGCAGATTTTTTAAATTTTGTTTTAAGCTAAATTTTAAAAAAATGCAGCCAGCAGCCAGGAGAATATTTGGCTTTTGTTTCTATACCAGCTCTTTTTGTTCTTGGAAACTGATTTTAAATCCTGGTGTGTTTCTGCAATTTGTAGCTCATGACTTGCAGGAGCAGGATCCACTGCCAAGTGTGCCCTCTGTGCAAAGCCGTGAGAGCGAGGGCAGGCAGAGCATTTGTCATTAATTCCTAGAAAGAAGGAGATTTTGAGTGAAGATCACTGGACAGGATCTTGTGACAGTGGAATTGGCTGTTTCCGAGAAATCTTCTTTTGTAAGAGATCTTAAAGTTTTATCTTTAATGGAACTCATTGCAACAACGCCCAGAGAGCAAAGGCTGGGAAAGGTCTGTACATGGAGCTCTTAGGAAAAGTTTGATAGAGAGCAGGCTGGAGCACCTGTCCTAGGAGAAAAAGCTGAGAGAATTGGGATTAGGTATGGAGAACAGAAGGCTCCGTAGAGACCTCAGAGCACCTTCCAGGGCCTGGAGGGGCTCCAGGAGAGCTGGAGAGGCACTGGGGACAAGGGATGGAGGGACAGGACACAGGGAATGGCTTCCACTGCCAGAGGGCAGGGATGGATGGAATATTGGGAAGGAATTGTTCCCTGGGAGGGTGGGCAGGCCCTGGCACAGGGTGCCCAGAGCAGCTGTGGCTGCCCCTGGATCCCTGGCAGTGTCCAAGGCCAGGTTGGATGGGGCTTGGAGCAGCCTGGGACAGTGGAAGGTGTCCCTGCCCATGGCAGGGCTGCCACTGGATCAGCTTTGAGGTGCATTTCAACCCAAAGCAGTCCGGGACTCTGTGATTTCGCTGTTCCTCTTCTCTCTGGTTTGGGACACTGCAGAGCCCGGCTCACGGAGCCCGGCCTGTCCCAGGGGCTCTGGCCTTCGAGGCCGGGCCCTGCCAGCCCCGCTCCCTTTGCTGGGCCCGGCCTGGCAGTGACGCCTCACGGGGTGGGGGCCGAGCTCCGCTCCTCGCAGCGTAAACCCAAAGTCTGGTGCATTTTTGTTGAGATGCTTCTTATCTGAGCCATTGTTTCACCTTTCCTGCTTGTTCCCTTAACAACCATTTCTGCTCCAGCCCCGTGGCTGCTGCTCCATCCTCCTCCCACGCCCAGCACGCAGCATCCCCAGGGAACAATGCCATTATCTCCCCCTCGCCGCCGATGGCGTCAATATTATTCTTCATTTGTCTGCCCTAAGAATACGGAAAGGCTGTTGGGATGTGTACTTCCGCAAATGCTGGTCTTGTCAGCCCGAGTCCTTTAGGAATCCAGTTGCTTTCCAGTTTCTCTCTTTGATCTCAGCCCCTGGTTCTCTCCGGAGCTGTGGTTTGTGCAAGCCGTGCTGCTTTGTCATGTGCTGTATTTCAGGCACAGTTAGAGTGCTCGTGTGCTTGGGCTTGTTCACAGTTGTGCTGCTGTCCCAGGGCTGGGCTGTGAATGAGGAGCCAGGGATTGTGGCTTCATTCTAGCAAGGCATAGAACTGGGCTTTCATGCTGAAGAATTGTTCTTTAGGGATGCTACTTCTTCTGCAAAATAATTTATGGTGCAGTACGATAAAAGCAGTATTTAGATTTCTAATGCAAGGAGCCTAAACTGAGGAAATGCCAGAGCTAAGGATGCCTGCATACCACTAACCTACCACAATGTGGGTGTGAGTTATGACAGGCTTTAATTACATGACCACATACCAACCTTTTTCCCCTAAGAACTGTTGCTTTTTTCAGTGTTGAAGATGGATGTCCTCTGGAGTGGGGAGGTAAGAAAGCTGAGAGTCTGTCACAGCTGGTGCCTCACTTGTCATCCCAGCTAGGGGATGCAGAGGGCATGGAGCAGTGAATTCCAGGATAAAAGGGAATTCTGTGTTCTACAAAAACTTGACTCCCATTCTGAATTCCTCCATAGAGGTCTTAGATCGGGGCAGCTGTCTGGAAGCTGAGCACACTCAGAGAAATGTTGAGTTTCACTTAAATTGTCCCTGAAAGGAAAAAATAAAGGGATTTGTGGAATAGAGAGCAGTAAGGGTAGTGTCAGGGAGTAGGATTGGTGAAGGACAGCTGTGATGACAGGATTCTCTTTAGGGAGGAAAGAGCCATATAAGTAGTTTATTACCTGTAGAACAACCTCATAGAATAGAGGGAGAGGTTTAAATGACAAAAAATCTCTCCTTCAACTCCATTACCTGAAATGTGCTGCTCTGCCTAAAACCTTTCATCATTTTTCCCACCAACCTGGTTGGGGTAGTTAAGTGAGAGCTACTCAATGACAAACATGGAGCAACACAGCTGTACCAGTATCCCTTGGGTAAATGTTAAGCTGAGTGCTTTAAAAAATAAGAAATAACTCCCCAATCCTGAGAGCTGAAGGTGTGCATGTGCCTCGTGGCAGTGGAAATGCCTTGTCTCCCTCAGTGTTTCAGTTTGCCTTGTAAAACTATAGCTAGCACTGCCTGGTACACTCCCAGACCATGGCTTCAGTCTCCATCTGGTGTGTTTTGGTGCATCTCTCTCTGTTTTGAAGGTGGCAGCACTTGTGAAGAAGGTTTCAATTTAAGAATTCAGGTATTATTCTGCAGAATTGTAGTTGTTCTTCATCTGATTTCATTCCTCCTCCAAATGAACATACTGGTTCTATTTTCAAGAAAAAGCCTTCCCTTCCCTTCCCTTCCCTTCCCTTCCCTTCCCTTCCCATGCCATGCCATGCCATCCCATGCCAT